>JAPVRG010240261.1:0-12791 GCA_029783565.1 Rhagoletis cerasi
TAGTATTATTATTATTATTATTATTATTATTATTATTATTATTATTATTATTATTATTATTATTATTATTATTATTATGCGTACCTATAAAGCCGTTGCCATGCATTGTTGCTTCGAAACGTATTATTCAAAAAGGAAAAAAGCCTGCAATGTAATTTCGTTTTATTTTCTACCGAAAAATTTTGCACAAGCACTAAGGCGAGAGCAATGAAAATGCAACATTTTTTGTAGAACTGAAAACGCTTAAACTCTATGACAAAGAAAACATCGCCAAAAATTACAATTAAAAAATTCACTTTAGAAGTATTATGCGAAAAATACAAAATGCAAAAAAGGAGAACATTTCAGTCATAAAGGAGGACATTTCATTTTTAGTCAAAAAGGAGGACGTCTGGTAACCCTACACTGGAGTCGTTATATCTCTAAAAGCCGTACTTATTGTGCAATTGATTCAAATTCAGATTGCACATTATTTATCATGTTTTAGCTCTAAAATATAAAAGAAGGAAAATACAACCAATAGAAAGGCACTTGGAAATCTTGACTTTGGCGCCACCTAACGGGCCCATTTTTCGCATGTATGTCGAAGCAAATCGAACCTTAAATACAATTTTTTGAAAATACTTTTCAAACAAAAAGACAATCAAATCGGTTAAGAAACACGGGAGCAGTAGGGTGGAATATATTTGTTTGATTTATATGTAGAATTTAAAACAAATTCAAATAAGAAATCAAAAAAGCACTTAGGAAAATTCCACTCACCTAAGCATTAGTTGATGTTTTCTAATCCACTTTCTTAGGAAATCACAGTCCACCTGTGATTTCTCCATACTTGGTTCATAAGTCTCAAGAGAGTAGCCCAAGTATTCCAACTGCATACATAATTGGCCCGTAAAGATGCTTATAAATAAATCGGTACCCAAGTTGGTTGTGGTACTAAAGTGCCCATTTAAATATTCCGCAACATAAATGGGTATGTAATAACGTGGCGTACGATAGTCGAAGTTGTATGGCATTGGTATTGGATGCAAATATGGATATTCTGCTACATCGTAACCATAACGATATACATCAATAATATACCTGGCAATTGATTGCAACAGCGGCCCCAGCATTATCGATACAACAACCGACAGATAGGCACAAATCATGAGACTGGCTCTTTGAAAACTATATTTAGTAACTTTATATAATTTTCGCTCACTGTATGTTTGTGGATACTCCGTTGCTAAGGAGTCGTAAATTTTACGTAAGCGTTGTGCCTTAAAAATAAAAACCGCAAACTTCACGTTTGAATCGATGGCATATGAGATGTAGGCGCCTAAACGAAAACTGTTCAAAATGTCACCTCTAATGATTAGCTCTCGCAATTGCATAAACATGTAGATGCGGGTAGATATGGCGCTGAAAGTTATGAATACAAAAACTGCTTTCATTAGTACCCGTCGCCAATGAGGCCGTGACAACCGTTGAAAGTCGTAGCCAACCGCGCGGTATAAAGTATTAGGCACCCAAAAAACTTGCTCAAAGTCTATGCAATCCATTATAGAATATATAACAACGACATGTAACAATTCGCCAGTTACCAAACAGCTAATATCTCTGAAATTATTTCGAAATGTGTTATGCTTTTATACTCTATAATTAATGTGTGTAGCACAGTATATGTATGTGCATATGTACATACATATATACATACATATGTACATAGCAATAGCTACAGTTTGTCATTGCGGTTAATGCACTTGTGGTTAATCGCATAAACCAATCAAGTATTTCAAAGCCTAGAGAAACAGAATATTAATCTAGTCGTTTGGCATTTAAATAAATAACCAGTAAATACTCTTGAAGCCATTGTTTTTGTTATATTTTGTATACTGCATGTGTTAAGAAGAAAATATTACCTCTAATTCTAGTATCATTTTCTGTTAATGTTATACACATGCACATACCGAGCTCTTACCACAAGTAACCAAAAAAATAATATCACTAGTCGACAGAAATCAGACCTGTGGTATTTGACCATTTGGAACAAAATTTCCAAAAAATTTACTCTCGGCAGAAACATGAACATGCAAATTTTTTTTAGTTCCGGTATCGGTTTATACGCCATAAAACTTCGAAGATGTGCGCAGGATGATAATCGAATATCGTCATCTGATCGTACTCATTCTCGATAAAAATTGTTGGACAACACCACTCTATGACTGCCAAAATGTACAAATCTGTACAAATGTACAAATCGTGTGATCCCTGCTTTAGATGAATGAAGAAAAAACACACAAAAACCTCGAATTAATTGGTCATCCGCCGTACAGACCTGATTTGTCCCCCAAAGGTCTCCTTTTTCCCTCTGCATTAACTTTGCGTTTACACAAGACAAGACAATTGAGAATATAATTAGTTGTAAATTTTTTTTGTAAAGTGGGCGTCCAGACAATTGAAAAGACAATACACTTTCAAGCAAGGACCGGGACTTTTATAACTTTTATAATAAAAGTCCTTAGAAAAATGTTATCTTTGGACTTTTATTTTATTTGAAATAAAATACTCGGTCAACCCGGACTTTTATTTTTTAAGTCCAGCAATAAAATTTAAACTTGGCCAAATACTTTTAAGTCCGAAATAAAAGTCCTTTCGTAATAATAAACAAACCGCTTATCCAAATCAAACCAATTTGGTACCAGAAGAAAGAGGACTGAAATAACTTTCAAACAAGAATATCTTAATGAAGGTTGCCACCTATTTATATATTTCTTATAATCTATTAATATAATCAGGGCTGCAAACCGCTCTAAAAATCGGTGCGTTTCGGTTCAGTGGTTTGAACCACTTAGAAAAAACTTGTACCGGTGCGAGAACCGGTTCATGAGTATCTCTGAACCACGGTTCGGTTCGGTTCAAGTGGTTCAATATTTTTATTCTAAGTGATACAAATATTAAAAAACTTTGACAGAGACAGAACGGCCGCTGTGATGCAGTGGTTAGAAGTGCGCACTACCACTCTTTGGAGCCTGGGTTCAACTCCTGGTCCGAGCAACATCGCAAAAAAAATTATAGGAAATATGTTTTTTCTTAACAGCGGTCGCCCCTCGGCAGGCAATGGCAAACCTCCGAGTGTATTTCTGAAAAAGTTTCTCATAAAATACGATCGCCGTTCGGAGTCGGCGTAAAACTGTGTGTCCCTCACCTTTGTGTGACAACATCAAGGCGCACGCCACAAATTGGAGGAGAAGGTCGGCCAAACGCTAACATATTATGTAAGCGCCAATCTGTTATTATATTATTATTATGACAGAGACTATATACATATATAAATATGTACATATTTAAAAATGAAAGGCTTTTTTTTAGAACAAATTCAAATATCCACATATACGAGGGTGATCCGGCGTTTTTTGGATGATACCATATATGTAATACTTCTATGTTGATAGTAACGTATCTCCACAATGTGTTTTTATTCCGCACTCAAAGGGAGACAGCCTATCAAAGAAATATTTGCCTGTGTTAGTATAAATGTATATTTGTGAACTACTTCAAACAAGCTATTGTCACTTCACTCCAGGAGCGATTTAAATAAAAAATAAAGCAAGGCCGATAAATAGTGAACGTTTTCTATAATACAAGTTACATATGTAAAAGTCACACGTAAGGCGATCACTCTTAAGAGATATTCTGTAAGGTTAAGTGCCTCTAGTAGAGGGACCAAGTGGAGGAAGCACCAACCGAGGTACGTGATAGCAAAAGGCGCGCGGAAAGCAGACACGTTTGAAGGGAAGTGTCAGGTTCTCTAGATCGGGTTGTTATGGCCACCTAAATAAATTATGCATGTTTTCTCTCACCTGAATTAAGTCCAAGGATTGAACGTGGTTCAGGCAAATTCAGAGTGGGAATCGCGACTGCGAGGAGGTATTTTTTTTTCTTCTCCTCTATAACATTCGGTGCTGAAGTGGAGCGAACATATATAAACCTTCCTTTACAGCGCCTTTGTCGTCAGTTTACACGCGTCTGCCCATTTTCCTCGATATGGCTCATTTTGTGGTATTCTGAATAAAACAACCACCTTAAAATTTTTTAGTATAAATAGTACAACATACTTACGTATGCAATACGATTTCGCTTTCATTAGTTTTTTTGCTTCTGCAAAGAAACCAATTCCGAACCATTTTTCATTTTTTTTGCTTTTAAACTTAAAATTTAATTTTGTAAATTATTAACGGTTACTACACCGCTCCTGATTTTTGTTTTGTTTTCAAACGTCATTTTGGGTATATTGGCTTATTGGTTTTCTCGCTCTATCAGTATATATCTGCACTCTAATGTTGGCGGATGTACTTTCAATGTACTGCCAATATAGAAGTATTCCATATATGGATGATACACTATGATTTCAGAAAATTTAATATTTGTTAAGGTAAGCAGCATTGACATATAAAAATTTCCCCAGATATTTATGATATCGAAAAAAATTTGTGCAATCTAACGACCGCAGACTTTCTTCACTACTAAATACTCATGTAAAATCGTTTGTATTTGACTTTTGCCAATGTGGAAGGATGCCTCTATATCCCGGTGTGTCACATACCATCCATCTGAATCATTTCTCGCACAGCATCGATGTTTGCCGCAACAAGAGCAGTTGGTGGCCGACCTTCACGGTATTCATCCCTGAGGCTGACGCATCCACACTTAAATTCTGCAAACTAGTCATAAACAATGTCTTTGATGGTAAATCATTACCAAAATCCGAATTTAGCCGTTCCAAGCTTTGTTTTTGGGTTGAGCGGCACTTAAATGCGTTAAAAATTCATCGCACGATAATTTTCGCGAAAAATTTCCATTTTTCACAAAATTGTTAAATAGAATCTACTTGGTGGAATTTTCATCTGTCAATGTTGTTTACCTTAAAAAATATTAAAAGTTTGGAAATCATTTTGTGGCATTAAAAAAAACTCCGTCTAATGGTCGTTTCCGGATAATTTAAGGGATATCTTCGCTTATCAAACCTTTGCTTTGTTAATTTAAAACCAAGAAGCACTATTATTTATTTCTTTTTTTTTTTCAAATACACAATAAGGCGAAATTAAAAAAAAATGGAAACAATTTTTTTTAAGTTTTGGCGAGACGTAAGTCTAGTTAAGAACACAAAAAATGCATATTCAGGACTTCGAATTGACACCTAAAATCTTAGTTTAGGATATGTTGCCATCAAAACAATAGGTTAGCAGTTTTAACAAAAGGTTAAATTTTTAGACAAAGTTTAGTATTACAAAACTTTAAAAATGCTGTAGTAGATTTTCATTTTGAACCGAACCGAACCATTTTTTAGAGTGGTTTTCGGTTCGGTTTTGGCATTTGAAAATAAAAACGGTTCGGTTCGTGGTTCGGTTCAAAGCCCGAAAAAAGCGGCGGTTCGGTTCAAAAACCGGTTCGGTTCAAAACCGGTTTGCAGTCCTGAATATAATACGCGAAGCAATTTTTTATCCAGGTCATCAGACCTGCACCGTTCGTTCCATTTTCAAAAATGAGGTGTCGGATTAAAGGGCTTGGCCTGTGATGTGCAATAAGGTTTTTTCGAAAAGAGTTGCCAATTTTAAGACAATTTAATTGAAATTATATAATAATCAATGCCATTTGATCCGCACCGTTCGTTCATTTTGAAAAATGAGGTGTCAGATTAAAGGGCTTGGGCTGTAGATGTGTCGTGAGGTTTTAGTTTTTCGAAAATAGTTGCCACCCTTTCAAAAATTAGAATTATTCAAATTATTTAAAAAGTTAAATGAGTTATTGCAATATGGGTATCAACCAAAACAGTTCTGAAAATGCTTTATTTATTAAGTAAATGTAGGAAGGTTGCCAGCCGTTAAAAAAAATCAAATTCAATTTGAACTATGGTAACTCAAATATTTACCACCATATGGGTGACAGACGTAAAAACGGGTATCAAACGACACATTTTCAAGGAATCTTTAGTTTGAACTTGGTAATCTTTGAAGAGGGTTGCCACCCTTAGAAAATTTAATGTTAATTATTTAACAAGTTAAATGAATTATTAAAAGAATGGTATATATTTAGGAGAGTTGCCGCTTGTTAAAAAAATCAAATGCAACTTAATTCATCAGTTGATTTTAATATGTGTCACAATGTCAAACGAAAGAGGTTTAAAGAAAAATTTAATTTAAAATTAGTTTTAAAGAGGGCTGCCCATTGTACACAAGTTAAATGAAATATTAAAATATGAGTGTCCAGCCATATTTAGTTAGAAAATGTTATTGGTTAGGGTTACTAATAATATTAATAATAGATTGGCGCTTACAATAAGTATGGCAACAAAGTTAAATGAAATTTTGACCACTTCCGAAACCGAGAAACAAATGGTATTTCAATCAGTAGAGGCGCACCAGAAAGTGTTTCCCTTCCTAGCATCCAAAAACGTCATTGTTCAAAATTTCAATAAACTTGAAAGTATGTATGTCAAACATGGCTTCACTTAAACCTTATTTACTAGTTCAAATATAATTCGATCTGAAATCTGTTCACTCTTTTAAAAATTACATTAAATTGGCTACAATCTTAAGTGTTTTAGTTTTTGAAAAATTACTACTATCTGGAAAATCCTAACGAATAAATTTAAAAAATAGTACCAAATTGTCACTTTAGGCCGTCTGGGTAACTTTTTGGTTAGTTTTATTAAAAAACTGAGTACGCGACTCACGGTTTTCGGAGTAGCTCATTCAGTTTTTGCAATAATGCAATTTTTTTCCATTTTGTTAGGTCTCTAGCGTCCTATTTTTATATTCTGCTGCCGGAGGGAGGATCTGAAATACTTTAGCAAAATATATGGAGAAAATAAGGCATCTAATGTACATATGGAGATATATAATACGAGAAGGCGTTTTCTTAAGGTCATCTGATCTGCACCGTCATTTCGCATTTCGAAAATGGAATATCAAATTAAAGAACTGGTCCTGTAGATGTTTTATTTCTTGAAGTTAGAACTTTTTTTAGCGGTATATGTAGGTCTAGGAATAGGTTGGACGAAATTAGATGAAGCATTTGAAATATTTTATAAAGTACGATTGCACCAACTTTTCCATAATTGTAGCTAATGGAACAGCTGTGTGTGAACATTCAAAAACATTGGCTCAATTAAAAAGTTAATTGACTCTATTTAATTTCTGTCTGAACATGCTTTAAACTGTCAAACCAAGGGAAGATAGCCAAAAGAGAGTTAGCCTGTTCCCGTATTCCAATATTTGCTCATAAATAGTGAATAAATACTGAAGCTATTATATATGTATGTGTATGCGGAAACGACTTCGCGATATTTCTGGCTAAATGAATTATTCGTTTTCGTCTCTGTTTTTCCTATTCTCTGATTTTCCTACAGAAGTGTGATGAATTTCCCTACAAAATTCTGTGATCAATAATTATAGATTTCTTTTAAACTATCTGTGAAGAGTAATTATGTAAGTATCTATATATATAAAAAGAAGTTACATTTCCTTGGTAATCTTATAACACAAGAACCGCCGAATCGATTGACACAAAAATTGTAGAGTTCGTTCCTACCTATGAGGAGGTGGTTTGTGTGAAGTTTGTTTGGAATCGGTGCCGTTCCTGAGTTATGACATTTTTTGTGAGTAAATACACTGTACCAAAATCGAGTATTTTTCTATACGATTTATCGACTTTATATCGTGCTCTCATTGCGAACAGAATATTAATTTGCTGTCATTGGAATTCTGTTGACAGTTCTCTTATGTGCTTTGAGTTCTTTTATATCGTGCTCTCATTGCGAACAGACATACTTTTGGTGAGTGTTTCTTTTTTAATTGTATTTTAATTGTTTCATCTTATATATAAAAATGAAATGGCGTTCGTTGGTCATCGCATCACGTGAGAACGGCTGAACCGATTTGGCTAATTTTTTGCTGTTACATTTACTGTGGCCCGAGTAGTGTTTGTATGAAAAAAAATTGCCGGTAGGTGGCGCTGTGGTCGAGATATTGCTGAAAATCGTATTTATGGGTCGATTTGGTTCATATTCAGTATGTGGGTTGGTTCTGCAAAGAAAAACGTTTCTGCAAAAAATATACCCGGTAGGTGGCGCGGAGTCGATATATTCCGAAAAATCGAATTTTTGGATCGATATAGTTCATATTTGATACGGAGATAAATTATTGGATAAGAAGTATTTTGATTTAAGAATTTACTCGAGAGATGGCGCTGGAGTCGAGATATTTCCAAAAATCATATTTGTTGGCCTACTTGATTCGTAAACGAAGGTATTTTTCTGTTACCAGACGATATCTCGCTTAATATTTTGTCAAATTCAATGACTGAGACCTAATTTTGAAAAGGGGCAGCCACGTACGTGCGAAAAATAGTCACGTTGTTAAAATTTGATAGTTTCTTAAAAAACGTGTTTTTAAAAAGTCAAAAGCATTGTATCTGGTAAATCCAGCCGCATATCTTCCATTGAAACACCATTTTGAAGTCCAGCTTCACCGCTTTAGGCAAAAATTTAATCTTTTAAAAAGGGTTGCTACCTATCTAAAATGTTAGTGAGTAAAATATAATCTTAAATGAAATATTGCAACGCGTTTAGCAATTAAAAGGTATTGAAATGCGCTCTTATCCAGGGATAATAGTTTTGAAGAGGGTTGCCAATTACTTAAAAATTTAAATCTCTATATACATAAAACAAAGCGTAACTCAAGAACGGGTCGTCCTATGTGAGTTGTAATAGACAAGGAAACTTTTTATGGCGAGAAAATTGAAAAAATTTATTTTACATTCATTTTTTGGATAATACTTTTTATTTTTTTTATTTTGATCTTAATATTACAATTAAAATAGTTGCCCAAGTTCAAAATTGTATCAACGCTAAAAATTATGTAGGTACGCAGGTTAGGTTAAATTAGAGTGCATTGTAAATTCTTTGTGGTCCTATTTTCAGTTGCTGGATACGAAAAGGATGTGATGGAATTTTGAAAAAATACAAAATGAAAACATTTGGCGCTTACATTTCCTTTCCGATTCATTTGCTTCGAAGATAGTTCGAGTTCTTCTTCAGTGTTCGAAAACCATTATGCCGCCGATCTGATAATGAAACATTGGTTCACACAGTCGCAATATAAAAGAGATTGGCGATTAACCGTCAATCCCCTCAGCAACGCGTCCAAGTTCATGAACAGCTTCGAATGCATGCGTCGCGAATTCGTGCGGCAGGAACTCAGAAGAAACAAGAATCACGCGCAGCTGCTTAAGAATTGAGACAAATGTGCAATCGCCATCTGCATCGTAAAGTGAGAAGTGCCGTAAATTTCCGAATACATCGGTCCGCTGCTCTATTGATTATATCGAACTCCCGTTTATTACAATTAGCCCAATGGATGTGATTTGCCAATAATACAATGCGTTAAAGTTTTATTCGGAGACACCAGGATTGAGTTGTACAGGGGTCAAGCGTGAATTGTTGGTGAAAATGTTGGATCAAAATATTTCAATAAAAAAATTAATTTTGGGCTAGACAAAGTTCGCCGGGTCCGCTAGTACAAATATAAAATTGTATACATTCATATAACATGCGATTGAATGAAATAGCTTCAAATACGTTTTTCTGCTCAGTGATTTTGTTTGTTGCTATTGAGATGCCATCACCTGCAAGATGGCGCAGTCTTTTATTCTATGATCTTTACTGAATACTAGTGCTGGGTAATGAAGCAATTTTCCATGCTTTGATATTTATATTGCGCTAACACAATGTTTGCTTACATTGCGTGGGATTGGTACAATAAAAATTTCTTTATTGTTAAGTTGTGCTCAAATAAAAGCAAAATGCAATACTGCAAAATAATAATAATTATATTTATGCAAATTTTTGTATTATACATTTTTTTAGATTCTCACTTATTCCTAATTTTTCCGGATTTTTAAGAAGTTTCACTTCTATCACGTGAACGGCGCGTGTTTTTTTTTCAAAAGTATTTACGGATCAATAGCTACCTGATAGCTTTTCGGTAGATCTGGATATTCAAAACGTTTGAATAAGGTATGCTTTAAAAATTACGTATGCTAGAGACACACATCGTAGTATAATATACTACTACTACTACTACGAATCATTGTAGTTGTTGCTGAGCAACGGCAAACTACAATATTGAAATTATAGTTTCAATACATACCACATGTGTGTCCCAGGCGTTACAATAAATGTTTGTAATTTCAGTGTTAGTCAGATCGGAATTTTGTTTTGTTTCTTTAAAAATAGTAATTAAAAGACGTTATTTGACAATTTATATACAAACGAGTATATCGGTCTTGGGAAATCAATCTACTTTTTACGATTCCTTTTTGCATTGACTATTTTTATTTTTTCGATTCAAAAAACGATTTCTTTTATTTCGATCTTGTATCTCTAATACATATGTTCATGCGTGTGTGGTGGTGTCCAAATGGTTAAAGGTTAAGTTGCAGAGAGGCGCTCTTCGAGAACACGTACGACATTCTTTTTTATTTTGTCGGCAACTCATTTACCCCTATCGCCACAAAGTTGTAAACTCAGATATATAGTACATTTGTACATACATATGTATGTTTGGACATATTCATACATAAATACATGTAAAAAGAAATAGAGTCAACATAAATAATCTCCCAAACTAATTTGCAAGATTTTTTAAGAATCCAAGTTTTAAAATAAAAAAAATTTAATTTGTTCGAATATTTCCGTTTTCTTTATTGACTTCTGTTTTTTCTCTGCAAGAAAATTTCTAAATCGGTAAATTGTCAGGATATTCATACATAATTGATGGTGTATACATACATAGTATATGGGTTTTAATGAGTATAATACTTATGCTAAACATTTCGTAATGTTAAATTTTCTAGCTTTCATTCAAAAGTCTTCTAAATGTATAGGTAAAAGTATCGTGTGTGGATTTCTCTTTGACAATTGTATCTGCTCATGGATTGGGGTTAATGATATTGATAGATTGTGAATGTAGATTGGCTGTGGAATTTCACATTACTCTTAGCACTTTTAATAATTTTTTATCAGTATAACATTAATACATACATATGTGTGTATGTACTTTCCATTGTAATTCAATACTCTTGATAATACTTGTAGTTTTCTACATTCCAAATTTTCACAAATGTCCATTTAAGATACGCAAATTATTTAACCTTTATTAAGAATGTTTAAATTTTTCTCTGTAAACGCGATGTTTTAAATTTTTATAAATTGTTATGGAAGTAATATTTTTGAATGATTATGAGATTTCTTACTTTAATAATATATATCTATTGTAAGTTATTTAATATTTGGAATAATTTATCTACGCATTAATGAATACACAACACAGTGATAGTGAGTGACGTAATAGTTAACTAGTTTTAAATTTATTCAATATTAAGTGAATAAATTTTCATTGGAGATACATACATTTACCTAAATATGTTCACTTCAGTAATTCTACTACATTTAACTTTTAATAACCTTAACAAAAGTGCACGTGTTAAATAAAAGTTTGTTAAAAAACATGTGTTTGCATTATTTTTTTAATTTTAAATAAAACACTTAAAACATACCCAGATGTCAGAATATCTATTATTACCCGAAAAATAAAATAATTTCATTCAAATGTTGGCCCTCGAAGTTGGTTGGAGAGAGATCGACGAGGAAAGGGGAAGGGCACCGAGTTGTTCGTGCTCGGGCAACACGCTTTGTGCTCTCTTTCGCATGTGTAAATTGAGTTAGCGGTTCACAGCTGACAACAAGAACTGCGTATAAAAAAGTTGCTGTGTGTGAATGCGATGGGAACTCCTAAAGAGAAATCGCCGATAATAAGCAACTCGAGTTGCCGTGCCCGAACGCAGTCAAACAGTGAATTTTTGTGGATGTAACGGCAGTTTGATACTCTATTCTTCGGGTTTCTCACATGATTCAATAATTCACAGGTTGTATCAATCGTACAAAAACAACATTTACCGTTGGTATGAACTCGTTGTGTCAAAAACAACTTCTTTATGTATACCCTGCATACAATGATTTCAGAGTATTCTGAATGATTTCATAATTTTTTTTAGAATTTTCTTTAAGAAATCATATAGAAATTTCTTTAATTAGTTCTTGTCAATCGCTTCATATCTTTTTCTTGAAAGATTCGTAAAAAAATCGGAACAAACTTCCGATGCTCTTAAAGATTTCAGAAGCATTTGTTTGCAGGGTATATATTGACGTGTATTTGTATGTATACGCGGATATGTGAACAAAGCAAAACCAGCGATAATTTGACATAACCGATACAGTAAGAAGAAGCATGGCTTTTATTGATATCACCTGTAATTGATGCGCCTTGGTTTCTCATCAACCCAAATGCGGCAAGTTTGTTTATTTACGTATCCATTTAATCAGAAATGTGCCTCGTCACTGAAAATATCCGAAAATGGAAACAAATTCGTATAAAAACGTGATATTTCATCCGTTTTCCGATTCCATTTCCAGACGTATTTCGGATCCACTAAAGCAATGGCAGCCACACAAATACTAAGACTGCGTTCAGACACGGCAACTCGAGTTGCTTATTATCGGCGATCTCTCTTTTGGTGTTGCCCATCGCATTCACACACAGCAACTTTTTTGTACGCAGTTGTTGTTGCCAGCTGTGAACCGCTAACTCAATTTACACATACGAACAAGAGCACAAAGCGTGTTGCCCGAGCAGAGGCAACTCGGTGCCCTTCCCCTTTCCTCGTCGCTCTCTCTTTTACAAACTTCG
>JAPVRG010240262.1:4732-15501 GCA_029783565.1 Rhagoletis cerasi
AAAAATTATTCATGCATGAAAATTTCAATTAAACTTTTTGCACAACCAAGAATATAATTGATTTATATGCCACTTTGTCGGCGCAACAGCAGAAGTACGTGCGAAATAGTTTTATTACCCCTACCAACTTCATATCAATTCGCATAAAAATATTACTACCCAGCTAGTATTTTGAAGATTGTACGGAAAAGTATAGCATCATCGAGTCATTTGTGAGTCGCATAGAATAGGATTTGAGGACAATTCTTTGCCACGATGAAAACGCGAAACTTAGTTGACTCTCTCAAGCGAATACAAAAACTTAGTATGCAAGTCTAAAGTCTGCTATAAACTACCGTTAGTAAAACAAGCAAGACGCAAATCACCAGATGACTTTTTTTCTATATATTGTATGGTAAGGGTCGTTTTCTGGTCGCTGCTGCTACTCGCCTTCTAATTGTAAGGACGCACTCATTGTAGGTTATTTTCTTCTTCCACAGCTGCATACTACTCGCAAGTAAGATATTCCGCAATTAGTTACGCGCTAAAATGGCTTGCGTTCGAGTCGCTTATGATTGAAAATGCTGACTGGGTAGAGTCGAGACGATAGATTTTATGAAAGGGGCACATAGTGTGTAAGTGTGACACAGCGTGTAGTGCGCAACTTTTAATGAACTTGTCAGTGATTAAGAAATTTGAATGAAAATAATCACAGTAATAATAACAAGAAATGCATCAGTTGCAATTTCTGATAAGTAAAATTGAAAAGGAAACTTTGGTTACTCAGGCGTCAATGGAGAATAAGGATCCAAGTAAGAAGGTAAAGTTAAGCATAGCGTATTAAAAGCTTTAACAACAAATAGTTTGTATAAGGAATGTAAATAAAAAAATCTAATATTTGCAAGAAATTCGTTAGAATTCTTTTCCCGTCTGCAAACGAAGGTTGCGGTTACAAAAATTCTAGAAAACTCTACTTTGTTAGAAATGAAAAGGAAACTCTAGTTTTGGGGGGAATTTTAAATGGGTTTTTTTTATATAAAAATGGGTTTTTAAATAATTTTCCGTTAAATTGCGTTTAATTACCTTTAAAATGATGTCCAAATCATTTCCTGGGCTTTACTCTGTGAGGCGGAAATTAATTTTGTCCCTCTCAACCTCAGTCGTCATGAAAGAATACTAGGTCGCTACCAAGCTATTGTGGAATTGCCTTCAAATTTTAACACTCATCGCGTGCAGAAACCGGGTCTACCTCGTTTCGATACCGGGAAATATCGGAATCATGAGCAAAGAAGTTGCAGATTTTTTCGCTGCGAAAGAACTGCAAAGGGATTTATAAGCCCAGGAACTTTTATCGGTTTACCCTGAAACTCCGTTTTATGGTTTTACGAAATGTTTGCATTTGGATGAAGAAAGAAGCGCAGCATTACTGGACAAGTACAGAAGGCAAGCACTTCATCCCTGAACAATCAACAATGAAAACCGAAGCACTTATTCACCTTACTAGGCACGAAATAAAAATAGTGGTAACAATGAAATGAAGCACATTTTTACACCTGGCAATTGTTTACTCTGACTAGTACAGGATGTTTCACGAATAACACAGCAAGATACTCTAACGATAGTGTATCGAAGAAGACTATTTGTCAAATATGTCTCTAATTATTAGTTTCATCTAATCTTCTCAGAGCAAAGTGATCCAACATTTGAAATTTGGACAAGTATGTACTTAATTTGACTCAACTACCTAAAATCTTCGCTCCGTTTGCAACTTAAAAACAAGTAAGGGCAGCACTGTCTTCGGCTATGCCGAAGGCTTCATACCTTTCATGAACATAAAAAACTTAACTTCACCCTTGATTTCTGTAGGAGATACACATTACTTATACTAAATTGATGTACACTGTCAACTACACAGATGGTAGAGTTATATCGCTAAACTTATATCTGAACATTCGTTATAGATCACCGATCTTGACGATTTTTTCAGTAGACTTTGTATGATTAATTAGTAAGTAGCTCACGAAATTCTTCGGGTTTATATCTGAACAATTAGTAGAATGGCAACTATAGGTTATAGTGACCCGATCTTTATCATATCTGAACAATCCGTGACATGAGAGCTTTATGTTATAGTGATCCGATCTTTGCCATTTTCACTGCAAGTATTCTGTTGACAATTAGTGAAAACAGTGCAAAACTTCAAGTTCCTAGCTGCATAAATGGAGGAGTTATAACGAAAAATGTCATATCTGATCAATCAGTTATATAGGAGCTATATGTTATAGTGATCCGAGTTTTCCGGTTCCGACAAATGATTAACACATTATAAAAATATACTCACTCACCAAATTTCATTCGGATATCTCGAAAACTGAGGGACTTGATTGTATACAAACAGATGGACAGACGGACATGGCTAAATCGACTCAGCTCGACTTTCTATAAATACATTTTGATGGGTCTATCTCTTCTTATTCTGGTACTTACAAACATCGCACCAAAGTTATAACATCATTTCATGCTCATGAAAGGTATAATTACAGAACAGACGGCACAGTTGTTCTCTCTAACATTAGATTATAAAAGTCGCATCACAATGTTCGGGCAACATAACTTCTTTTCTTCCATCATTATATCTTGGGAAATCTAAGCCAAAATGATATCCAAGGTTTCCGCTACTGTAACCGTTTGGCCACCCTAGTTCTTCCAATAATTCGCCCTTAAGCCAAACCTTCTGCAAGTCGCTGCTACTTCTGTTTGGTATTTCCTGCCACTATTGCCGCCTGCAAGCATCTTACAGCCTTATTATGAATTACGAACGATAGGCAAGACGAACGATTCGTCTGCAGAAGAATGCTTCAAAAGTTAGTCCGGCGGCATCATTTTATCCGGTTTAAACGTAATTGAGACAATTGTAACGTAATCGATCAAAAGCAAGACGAAGACAACGGTTAGAGTAATAAAATCGGAATCATAGACGTTGTCGTTTGCAGATGAATCGTTCGTGTTGCCTATCGTTCGTGATACATAATAAGGCCGTTAATTCCAGTCAGGCATTTATGCATTTTTTCTTATTTCGAATAATCCGGCTCTCTGACTCCCTCAACTAATATAGGACTCACGTTGCGTCCTATCGCAGCTTAGTCCTGTAGGTAGCATTTTTGCGAGTGACAGCGCATCATTCCTCATCGTACTGGTTGCTCTTTTGGGTTCGATAAAATCCATTACCTTCCTAGGCGGCGGTGCGGAAACAAATGACATGGATTCGATATTCGTGTGCGCTCATGATTTTTTGAGAAGCATACTCTGAGAGCAGATTTCATTTTTCAAACTAAAGACATCTAAGTGACCTGATGCATCTTTTGGTGATGGAATCGGGTTCTACAGACTGTAAGATTTCATTCCATTACATGACTGCTGCTAAAGATGCCACAAGTTGCCATTATGCTATTACTTAACCTTACGAAGACGTCGACTATTCTGCATCTGATCCATATTAACTGGTTGGACAGTCTAACCGTGCAGTCGCAGGTTAATTTCTTATATAGAGCACTTGAAATGTTTGTAAACTTCTAGGTGTACGTAAGTTATTTTTGCAGTTTATAAAGCATTTTACTGAACAATTGTGAATAACTCAGTGAGAGGGGAGACCAGTATGTTCGCATGTATGTATTTATATAAAAAAAAAATATTTATTGGACCAAAAAGTATTGGGCAGGCACTGTGGCCAATGGTAATCAACTATTACCACCCCTGCAAGATTGTAAGCCATGCAGAGACCGCTGAAAACTCCAGAAGCATTGTCTGGAGGATGCATCAGACTAGGCCGAGCATACTTTAAACTGCCATTAAATTATAACTTAAGAGTGTTTGATTACATGGCAGTTGAGAAGTGCATGTGCAAAAATTTCATAAATATAATGAAGGAAATTTTTGCACATGCAGCATTACATAGCATGCATTTAGGCGAGTGGTGTTAGCAATCGCGCCTAAACAAATTGTTTTTAAAAGGTTTGCTTTCAGTTGAGGTAGACTCGATATTTTCTTTTTTGTTTTCATTTTTGTGTTTATATATTTTATACTAATATTAAAACAAGGTTGTATGCATAAATATTTACATATCAACCTACACTGTATACATATGTACATTTACGCCTTCCGATGTTCCTTTTATTGACTTTTGTGTATGTTTTGAAAAGGTGTTGATCTACATACTACTTTTTTTTAGTTGTTGGTTTTGTATATTTCGCCTTCCGACTATTACTAACTGAGCCGACAGCTATTATCTTCTAACATTATGTTAGGTATTATGTCGCAAAAGTGTCAACAACGGAAAAATGGAAATTTACATAACCTTTTTCAGTAGGGTAACAATTTGGTAGGGACTTTACATATTTTATTTTTATCTTTTATTTTATATTTTATTTTACATTTTTTACATTTTCCAACTTGTGAGGACATAACGTTCGTTGTCCATTATTACCGTTGTTTGCCTTAGTTATATAGTACATGTATGTATGTAAATTTTTTAGTAACTTTAGAAACGACAGGTGAAAAGGTTCTGGCGTGACTCATAAATTAAATTAGCTGTGTTGGTCGCTTCGGCGGGCAAAGTAACCAAAACAAAAAACTTTATTTATTTTGCATAAGTTATGTTGTATTTAGGATATTTAGGTTGCCTGTGGAGTTATAAGCACAATCATGTGTACATATGTCTAAGAATGCATACATATGTATGTGTGCTTTTTTCCGGGGCACAATATATGTACCTACGTCAGCAGCTGGAAAAAGGTAGGTCAGACAGCTAAGTGTGCGTTGATAGGCAGATAAATTCATGCGATTGCCTTTCATGATAATTTCTTGGGTTGTTTCACATGTGGCTGAGATAACATTTTAGATATTATGTAAATTTATTGGACAATTATATAAATTTTGATTGCATTTCTATAGCGTGGGTTCAAAAAACAAAGGAAACTTTGTGTGAAACTTTTCCTGTACCTTTACATACCTTGCATAAATTACCTTAAAATGTTTTATTAAATGCTATCTAAAGTATATCGCTGAAGCCAAAGCATAACCTTACCCTTATTCACTACTCCCACCTGCATTCTTACTATTCGATTACGCTCCTTCTTATCTCCAAACTTTTCCAGGTAGTCCGCTTCCTTATACAAGTTAAATTTTCTGTCCCATGCTTATGCCTCTTCCATTGCCATTGCCATTCCCACTACGTCTCAGGAATCTCTACCGACCGCCGTCGGCCCCGCTGCATTTTAAATGTGTTTCGAATTCCAAGCTGCTCTACTCCCACGCTACCCTTACTCTCTTCCAAATATTTATATATGTAAGTTGCCACCTCCCGCTGTCTGTTGATCTCACTTTCAGCCATCAGCTGCCAGCTCTTAGCCGTTGCGTCAACAATTGTTGATTGTTGTGCAAGTTGTCGCCTCCCATCGGCCCCACGTCTGCTCTCACACCGCTTACTGCCGAATTGTCGTTCACTTCATTGTTACTTTGTCTGACTTTGTATTATTTCGTGTCCTTGATAGCTGTCCTTTTGTGTCTGTCTGCATTTAAATGCTAATGTAATTGTATTTAATTTATTTATACTCTGCTTTTTCCCGTCATATATGGACATACTCCCACACATGTACGAATATGTTCACACCATCAAACGCGTGTAAATTCAATAAATGAATATGTAAATGCCTGCATATGCTCTCTGTATGTACGCGTGTATTTATTTAAGAGTAATACATAGGTACATATTTGTTTATTTACTCACGAGCATGTTATCATTACAATTGTTGTTGCTAGTGCTTTGATTTTTGCTTAGAGATTTTTTCATTGCAATGCTAATATTTAGCCGGTGTCACTGATTTAAATACTTTCGAAAAAAATGAACTTTTCGCATTGCTAATTCCGCTGTTGCTGTATTTATAAATTGCATTTTTTTAAGCATTTAGATGATGAAAACTATACCTGAGCAGTGATATGAAGCAAAAAAAATATAGCAAATATGACCTAGGCAAATACGACTATATTTTGGATCTGGGTGAAGCTACGCTCATCAGTTTTATGTGAAATATAGTTATGTAGCATGAAGATTTTCGTTACCTGTTTATCTTAACCTTTTAATATGGAAATAATAAAAAATGAGTAACATATGTTCCTAACGAAATATATCAGAAGAGTTGCTTGTTTAAATATACTATACATATAATTTAAGAAATTTTTGTAATATCCTAAAAAAGTTGTAACTAAATATCGTCGCTCTCTACGAAGAGCAGCACATCTCGAATTGTCGTGGAAGACTAACACGTTTCACTATTCGCGTCGAAGAATAGCTCATTTCAGATTGTTAAGCCGCGAAAACTTGCACATTTCAGGATTTTTCAGGTTTAAAGTAAATCATAAAAACATTTATTTATTTTATTTTTGATGATAAATTAATTGCATATGTTTTTCGTGTTTATTAATAAAGACTCCCTGAGGATGACGCGAATATGTGTCGTTTGTTTTATTTGAAATAACCGGCCGAAAATATCCAAACGCAACATTAAACTTCAACTTGGCCTAAGTGAAATAATTATAAAATACATGTAAGTTTTGTTTTTGTAAATGTGCAAGTCTTCGACGTGAATAGCGAAATGTGCTACTCTTCGTAGGGACCGGCGAAATATGCATATCCCTTTGAAGGCATATTGGGTTAGGTTACCTCCTTCGATCTGTTAAATCATTTTTTTGAAGTGATGAATAGACTCCAAGCGGGCCACAAAATAAAAAAGGTATGAAGAAAACACGATGTTGACTATTTTTACATCGGCACCCAATCCAAATTACTGCAGCGTATACCGAGCATGGCTGCACAGCTATATAAACAAAAAAAATAGTTTCCTTATTTAACAAAAATAATTTATCAAACAAAATTTCGTTTCGTTGATTATCAAAAACAAAACATCAATATTGAGGCGTATTCCTGTTTCCGTACGAATCGAAATTTACGAAAATTTTCCTTTCATTTTTAACCGACTTTAATTCGTCGGAATATTTTTTTTTAGTATGTATGTTACCATAACTTTTGACCACGTGAACCGATTCCGTTAATTATTTTTTTATCAAAAAGATTGTACCTCTAGCGTGGTTCCATACCAATTTGGTTTAATTCTGATTATTAGATGATGAACAAATTATTATATGAGAATGGGATTCGTTTGTGTTATTTGCTTCCAAATTACTTTTCTATGCAAAAATTTCGAATTTTCGATTCGTACGAAACAAGAATACGGCCCATTAATTTTGTTTCAATATCCTTCCCATGATTCAATAATAAAAGGTTAGATAATTATTGACAACCGCGTTTTGACACCCCCTTACAAAAGGTTGTATTTACGAAGGAGGGTGGAAAGGGAGAGAATGAAATCGCTTGATGCGAAAATGGTAGTAGAAAATACGCAAAGTAGGCAATTAGTAGTGATATGCTTTTTGTGAATTTAAATGCATTTGCAAGAAATATATGTGAATAATATAATTTATGTGCTATTAAGCGGTATAAAAGCTGCGGTTTAGAAACTCAGAAGAAAGGACGTTTAATCACCTTTACAATGATATTAATATTTTTTAATCAGTTTCGAAGATCTGACCTTTAACCCCTTATTACACCCATAATACAAGTTTACACAAAAAAAGTTATAAACCATTTAAATAAGAGTAAAAAGCGGACCAAATCCATGTTTTTACTTTTGTAGTTATTTACCTAAAATAATGAAAAATAATTTTTTACCAAAGGCGAATTTCGAGCTTAGAAGGCCCGTATCTCAATTTCGGAGGCTAACTTCGAAAAACGGAGAAATTACTTTTTTACTTATGACTCAATCTCTTATAAAAAGTTGGTTTGGTCCAATATCCAGCCGAGTGTTGTACAGTGTTATAATATGTTCTCGACATGACCATATTTAAAGAATAATAATTAATTACAAAAGTTTCCTCACAGCCAACTATATGCAAGCCTTTCACTGTTGGAACTTCAGAAAATATATTTATTTTGTTACTGCAAAATAAAACGGCATCGCGTATAGTTTACAGAGAGCCCCTAGTTAATAAACTTTATGTCAGTCACTAAAATAATTTTATTGTACATAATTAATGTTATGTTTAATTGTTTTCAAAGTACACATTTATCTTTATTCGAAAAACATGTTAATTTATATGTCTATCTACATACATACATACCGCTGTTATTAATTAAAGAAAAAATATTATATTATTCGTACATAATATTGATATCACATCTTCTAGATTTTTATGTGCGCCAAATGCACCACAAAGATAATACTGTTTTCTAGCTTATTCAATTTCAGTATAAAAGAATGTAAGTTTTAAGTGGCTAACAATTTCCATTGATTTTTGTTAATTTTCTGTGCTGCCCTCACATCTCTCTCTCCCTCTCAATTAAAAATATCAGACTCATGAAGTACGTTGTTGACTAGATATGCTTCTAATAACTATATGGGCTCATTGAAAAACAATTACCTTTGTTACTGATTGATACCGCCCAATCTGAGTTAATTTAAAAGCATATCTAACTGCTGCCATCAATGATGGCAAGTTAACGTTTTGGTTACCATGTGCCGCCAGTGGTACGCGTACCAAAGTTTTGGAAAAACTTATCTATACCATCACTTATGATTCCTATGGTGATTAGTATTTATTGCTTACACAGATTGTGTATTGTAATCAGTACTTCCCTCCTGCGCACATAAAGAACTTATTTTCTGTTAAAGAAGAAACTTTTCCACTACTTTGTCCCCCCACCTTGAACCTAAAGTGATTCTTATTTTTGTATCAGACAAACTATCGATGAGCTTTGCAAGTGAATTTGCTCAAAAATCAAATTATTAACGTTTTAGCTAATGTAAGGGTCGAGAAACCTTTGAAAGGAGTGACGAAATGCAATACATTGTTCGCGGTTCGAGTTTTTAATTGACCTTAGCGATTATATTGACTTACGCTTTTCCGAAAATGAAGCAGCTAATGTTTCAATGGAGAGCGCTACAAATGAATCCAATGTAAAAATTGTTTGCTTCATAGAAAATTTATATGCCGGCGAACGCTGGTTTTACTTAATGGTGCCATGTACCACATAATTTATTCAAATATTAATTTATGTTTGTCCTGTTATTAGTTTGTTTTAAGGCTAATCGTGTCTGGAGAACTTTTTATTTGCTATAAAAAGTTCAATGTCGGAGAGTGTGCTGAAGACCGGTTCACCGTTCAGTTAACTACAATTTTGAGAGGAAAAATGACATGTAATTCATTACCAAATGCATAAAAAAGAGAAAGCGGCGACCACAATCATGAAAACGTTCATAGAGAAAATCAAACTCAATTTAATTAGTAAGAACAAAAAGTGTTCAGCAAATTTTTGTTTGAAGTCTCAGTGAGACAGAGTGGAAAAAGAGCGTGTAAAATTACGAACAAAAAGTGACCGGACACGAGCGGTGAATCCGTCTTCACTTACTGCATTTAGGTACCTTATTCTTTAATTGTAAAAATATTAGACTAAAAATATAAAACAAATTTTCAAAATATAATACCAAAAATCAATTATATACTATGTAATATTATCCAAATATGTTGGCGGTAATTTGTGATATCGCCTAAAAATTTGACTTTCATTACTTCACTTCGAAGCATTTACTCTGGAAACGCTCTAGTGATTACGAGTTTTTCAAACAATAGACTCAAAAAGCAAATCAAATGCCAAATAAGGGACCAGTAATAATTGCAAAAACAAAAACTTAAAAAACTAAAAACAAAAAGAAATGTTTGCGCTCAAAAATACAAATGTGAGCAAAAGCAAAAAATGCGAGATATACAAATGCGTTTTATTACTATTTGAAAAATTACAATTAAACTGAAAGGCATAAAAAAGTAACAAAATAGAAACTGTTGGTAACATTTAAGAGCGCAGTACCATGCTCATGAATGCTGCAGCGAACGACGCACAAAATTTATGAAATAAATATCTGGAGTGTGTGCACATTAAGGAGGGTCGAAAAACACAACACGTTTGATACGAAAATTTTATGATACTTAAAATGTGCTATTTTAATCCCTTTTTCCAGAAAAAAAATTCCGGTTCTCTGCTACAATATCTTCCGCCTGCGGATTGAGCTATTGATAATAAATAAAAAAAATAAAAATATGCCAATTTTTAAAATTTTTACAACGACTTGTGTAGATCATTTCGGAACTTATTTCCTATCATAAAATCACAAAAAATAAACTGGGCAAATTAAAAGTAAGTAACATCAATATTTTAATCAATTAATCTTTATTTCCTACTTGGCGTGCAAGCCAATCTCAAGACAGCGCTGCGACTTGTTTTTCTTATATCTACTTTATTTTTTTGTGATTGAGTGGTAAAAAGTCACTTAGCTTAATCCCGGATTTGATCTACACAAGTCGTTGTAAAAATTTTAAAAATAGGTTTCCCACTCTTATTTTAAGTTTTTCAAGCTCCTGTCGCAGACTGAAGATATGTCGCAGAAAAGCAGGATTTCTTTTCTATAATAAGGGATTAAAATATCACCTGTTAAGACCCATCCAAATTTCGTATCAAAAATGTTGTGTTTTTCGACCCGCCCTATTGCACATTGCAATTTGCCGGCGCTGGCGTTATTGCTTTTTTCTTCATACTTGCCATTCACTAGCTGGCGGCAAGCAGTCGAAAAAAACAGAATTGCAAGCACCGAACTGAACGAAGGTGCACTATTTTTATGTACATA
>JAPVRG010240269.1:0-11903 GCA_029783565.1 Rhagoletis cerasi
GCTCAGTGCATTTTGTTCGTGTAATACTTAGTTCAGTGGGTTGGTGAACTTTTGCTGCTTATTGTCTTGCGGTATTTCTCTTCTTTAGCATTCCAGCCGGCTATGGGATATCTATGCAAAATATAATGTTCAACCAAAAGGTTTACCGTATGCGGGCAGAGACAATTATTTAGGCGAAATAGTTAGATGTTTGCATGAATGTTTGTATGTATATTAGGGTGACTCAAAATGCAATATTTTGTATACATGGAAATTCAATTTTGCTGATTCAAATATATTTATGTTTTACATAATATGTATGTGTATAAATTCAATATTATATATATATACATTAGGGTGTTTTATTTTATGTAAATTGGAAAAAAATGATAAATTTGAAAAAATATATGTGTTTCGGTCAGTTTGCCGGATATATGGGTTCGAATGTGTGGGCCCCAAAGCCGGTGGATTTGGGTCCTCACAAACGGCTCTCATGAGTTTTGCTTATGAGATCCTTGAGGCACCCGATCGTTCCCGCTATGCTTGGCCCTAAAATTGGCTCCGGTCCAATTGTTCGCTGCAGAGAACCGCAGTATGTCAATTCAATAGCCAGTTCGTTACCTTGAAATTCGTAGTGTCCTGGAACCCACACAAGTTCAAGCTCATTCCACCTTGTAACGGATTTCAGCCCCAATTTACATTCCTGGACTAACTTTGAAGAGGTGGGAGCGGTTTCCATGGCCTTAAGAGCAGCTTGGCTGTCACTGAAGATCCTGGTTTTATGTCCGCGCCACCATTCGTCAATTATCCAGTCTGCCCCTTTCAGTATTGCAAAGGCTTCCGATTGGAAGACCGTTGTCATTCCACCCAAAAGGGTAAAGCATAAAAGTTTCCGTCCAGATGCCATCCAGCTCCAATACCCTTTTCAGTCTTTGAGCCGTCGGTATAGAAAGTTTTCACCGAGCATCCCAAGAGAGTGTATGGATCCCTGCATTGTTCCCTTGTAGGAAATCCAGCGAAGTACTTTCTACTAAAGGAGACTCTAGGTATCAGCTCGTCATTTGGTGCCAAAAACGAAGTATATTGTGCCCAGAGCTCCGATCGTCGTGCCACAGACCAAAAGAGTGCAGTCGACACATCGTTTTCATTGCGTCCTCTTGGATCGCTAAATCCAAAAGGCGGAAAATTCAACAAAGCATTAAGAGCCGGTCCTTACGTGGTACTCATGGCGCCCGTAATGCCTATATACGCTCCTTTGTACCCTATTTAACACAGCCACCATGCTACAGCAGAATACGTGACGATTGTCCTGACTAGAGCTACGTATATCTAAGACACCACAGCCGGTCTTACACACCAGGCCTTGCTAAAGGTTCTTCGACACTGAAAACTTCCAGCGCTCGATTTACCTTCAGCTCGACGTGAGTTTTCCATGTCAGCTTCGTATCTAGAGTTACCCCTAGATATTTCACATCCCCGGAAAGGCTTAGGTTTACGCCTCTAAGCACTGGAAGGTTGAGACCTTCCAATTTTCTTTTAGGCGTAAACAAGATCAGGGTCGTCTTGCTGGGATTGACAGCAAGACACTGCTAAGTGCACCATTCATCAATCTTATTCAGGGTTCTCTGTGTCTTAAAACAGACCTCCCTGAGAGATTTGCCTGATGACAGTGCACAAACATCATCCGCGTAAGCTTGGATGTGAACGAAGTATTGCATTTCCGTTAGTAGGGAGTCCACTAGCAAACACCACAAAAGAGAGTTGAGAGCAACCCGCCCTGAGGGCATCCTCTGCCATGGTCCAAAGGCTATCTTCATCCCCACAGTCAGCAATCTGCTAGATAACATGAAGGGAGTCCACCTTATGATGGTTGCGTCCACACCATGTCTTCAGGCCGCAGAGCACATGGAGTTAAAAGTAGCGTTGTCAAAAGCCCCCATAACGAAGCGAGACTCCCATTGTGTAGTCATCTGCCCCACCTCGATCTTGGTTACAAGGTCATGTAGAGCTGACTCACAGCACTTTCCGGTTCGGTATGCATGTTGATGAACATTAAGGGGGCTATTCACCAAAACCCTTGATATAATGTACTTCTCGACCGTGCGCTCCAGATTTTTCAGCATGAAGGGTGTCAGGCTGATTGACCTGAAGCTTTTTGCCAGCGCATAGTCATCCTTTCCTGGTTTGGGAATGAAGACTACCGTGACTTCTCCAAGGAGTGGGAACGTGGCCAAATTCCAGACAGGCCTTAAAGACTTTTATTAGAGCCCCCATAAGACTGTCCCACCCACACTTTAGCATTTTCGGATACACACCATCTGAGCCCGGTGACTTAAAGTCGTCAAAAGAGGCTAAGGAAAACCTAACTGACTCCTCAGTGACCACCCCTTGACGTTATGTACCAGTTTAGTCTGGAGGCGCATCCCGACGCGCTATCCTCCACCATATCTCTGCCTGCGTCAGAAAGCATCCTGCTACCCGGAGAATGAGTTTGCAGCCAGGAGAGTTTTGTTTGTGTCTAGCAGCGGCGTGGTATAAGTTCCCTCAGATTTTCTGAGAGAATCAAGCCTAACCGTCAGCTCCTGTTGAGGTGCCTTACACAGACTGGCAGACTCTTTCGTGTTGTCGATATCATTGCAGATGTCTTTACAACAGCTTAATTTTTATATGCGAATTTGCCTCTTAAATTTCTTCTGCACGTTATGATATTCGGACCAATTCATTTCATTTTTTCCATTTATTTTATCATTTTCTTAATTCATATGTACATATTAACAAAGTATTCCAAATTCAATGTTGTGCTCAATAAGTATATCAATGCAGCATTAGAAAAGTTTATGACATTTTTATATTACAAAGTAAAATAGTTCTAAATGTCAATTTCAATGAATAATAGTAATTATTTTGTGGGGTGAACATTGAGAAAAAAAAATAAAAAACATTTTAATAAGGTTAGAAAGAATCAATACAATTCCAAGAGACTCCTTAGAGAGTAAAAAAAAACAATATTACAGTTGAAAACAATTATTTTTTGATATGCTCAGATTACAATATAGACCTCAGCAATTCAGGCTTCAATTTCACAATGGCTTAGGTTGAATAGATAAATGTTAAATTTTTTTTTGAAATAAATTAAGATTTTTTCTGACCTGTACGGAAGCAGGAAGTGAGTTGAACAATTCACAAGAGGCGTATGTATAAAAACTTCTAAGGTGAGACGTACGAGCAGGGGGAACGTGAACAATTGGAAGCGAATTCCTGCGCAGGTTATAGACTTCTGACGGAAGACTTTTCAAGTAGACAGATTTGAGGAAGAAAAGTTTTAAAACTTTAAAACAGTATAAATGTCGCACCGGAAGTATACTAAGCCTTCTAAAAAATTGCATAGAGTGAGTTTTTCGATTTGCGTTACAGATACGTATAATTATGCACTTTTAAATTGTAATAATGGAGGATAGTTTGCTAGCCGAAGCACCATCCCAGCAGCTGATACCATATTGCAGCTTCGACTGAAATATTCCGTAGTAGACCATTTTTAGTGTGGAAGTAGAACAAAACTTTTTAAGGCGGTATAAATGTCGACAAAAAGTCCAGCACAGGTATTTTGACTGTCTATGCCTTGATAGATGTACGAGCAAAAATCTAGTAGAGCATCTTCCGTAGAAAGTCCCGAACGGAAACCAAACTGCATTGGGCTAAAGAATTTCGATCTATCAAGATAGTATACAATTCTATTTTTAATAACTTTTTCAAATATTTTCGATATTGTCGATAGCAAAGATATAGGCCTGTAATTATTTGCATCCTTCTTATCGCCTTTTTTGAAAATTGGAATTACAATAGCGCACTTCAGATCTTCTGGAAAAATACCCTGTGTAACACTAGCATTGAATAAGTATTTAAGTATATCTACTATATTAAAAGTTATCCTTTTTAGTATTTTATTGGAAATACCGTCATCACCGCAAGAACCTGAGTTATTTAAAGTTTGGATTATGTTAGTTATTTCTAAGCTTGAAATTGGGTTAAAAAAGAAACTTTTCTGAGTATCAGAGTTTGAGGGCAGTTCTAGAGCAAGCTGGCAATTGCAGTCAGTACTTTTAGTTTTTCCAATAGAGGTGAATTGCTTATTGAATAGAGGTGAAGTGCTTATTCAATTACTGTGCTAATAAAATGGTTCGATATTTCTTATATAACATTTCAAGCTCTTGGCTTAAGACGTACAGTTTTCTCTTGTTTGGTGACCCACATTTAAATTTTTTTGGAATAATTTGGTCCTGGAAAGTCCTTGTAATTAGGACTTTCAGGACACTTTTAAAAACCGTGGGTCAAAATTACCCGTAAATATGAACTTTTTTGGGTTCAACAAAGTTATTCGTCGTACAACGTCAGGAAGGTTCTTGAAGAAATGAAGAACCAAAAATTCAAAATAAGATGTGTTTTATGACAAAAATAAACCTTATAATTTAATTAAAATCAAATAATTTTTAGGAGATTATCTCGAAAAAATTACGTAATAGAACAAAATTAAGAATAAAGTTTATCTACATTTTAATAGTACTTCATGGCCTCACATGTAGGTATATCCTTTTTTTTTGGAAATTTTCAAAAATTAAAAGATTACGTTCAGTCTTATAAATATGCACAAATATCGAATTATATAATCAGATATGTACATACATGTATACATCATACATACATACATATATCAAAATACTTAAAAATAATTGTTTCGCAAATCGATTGGATCGGTTTGTAACAAACATATTTGTACATACCTAGATATGTATGTAAATATACATACATATGTACATATTCACAAGTATGCGATGGTGTACAGTATGGTGGGAGCAATGAGGTGGTATAGCGCTAGATTGGGGTTCAAGCGCCCATATGTACATATGCAAGCGATTTTCATTTTAGTTTAAAGCCCCCCAGAGTGCATTTCGCACTCAGTCACTCACTAGCCCGCGCCAAGCCCGCTGTTGTTGTCCTTATTGCTGTCGTTTGCGCTGTTAGCTAGTTGGTTGTCAGCTGCCGTGGACCATGCTTTGGCACAGGCACCAATTTCAAGCATCTTGTTTTTGTTCGTTCATTCATTCATTTTCCTGTTGGCCACCATGACCGCCGACGCAGTTAGTTGCGGCAAAAGCGGTAAATAACAGCTGTTCTAAAGCAAAGGTGCACTGTTATACCACTGCTACTATTGCTGTTGTAGTGCGATAAAGAAAACATATACATACATAATAAGGAAGCTTAAAAAGGTAGACGGTGGAAGGAATAGAAGTGCCTTTGCAACGATTCATTATATTTCCTGCAGAAACAACAACCTTGGGTATATGCACTTGGGTATGTGCATGTACATACATACGTACATACATACATACGTTTGCATGGAATGCGCTGTTATAATCTTCATTGCCCCGTTCCCAGAACCGCGACTGATGTTCAAGCTACTCCCAAATGACCACTAAGCATGTACCCTAGCCCGCTTCTAAACAACAACGCAGCTTTATAATGGCCCATCCATATGTGTTGGCTTTGTAAATGTATGAACAGATGTGCATACCCAGTAAACAAAAGCTGACAGATCGAAAAAATCTGAATGCTATGAAAGTACAGAAATTCGATAACACTTCAGAAAATGATAAAGTGACGTAATTTTCGAAGAATTAATAAATTAAGTCAAGAATTGACCGCTTCTTTTGTAGCTGCCACTTTCGCCTGAAAACACTGCAGTGTATAGAAGTTTAGATTTGCGGCTTATGAAGAGCTCGTGACGGAAGAACACTCCACCGAGCTTTCGCCAAGTCTCAACCCCAAAGTGAAAGGTTCACCGACCCCTGCAAGGAGGTGCCCCCCATTCGTGCAGTGTGGGAAAGTAAATGGGAGAGAATAGGCTGCTGGGGCCATCCCTGAGACCTAGAATTAATGTTGAGCTGGTTAGACACACGCTTCCACTGACCCTGCCAGAATTTCAAAAACAAAGTTTTAACCAATCCGTTAACATTATTTCTTTTGTAATAGTTATAATACATAAGTACTTACAATATTTATTAGAGATTAGATATGAAATCTTTTTTATTAAATATTTTAACTGCAGTTTTTCGAGTCTAATATTCCTATTTTCAACGCTTTATATGTGTATATGTAAGCAAAAGCATGTTGTTTTCAAATATGTACATAAATACATATGAGTGATATATAGCCGTATGTACTAAGAATATTATTACTATGCTATAAACAAGTTTTAGATCACAGTTGGTCATTTGGTACAATTGCTGTCATTAGGGCGGTACGTTAGGGTGGTAGCAACAGATCTGGTGGGAAAGTACCACAATGGAGCACATGAGGTCAATGAACTTCCGTAGGAAAATGCCCCTCCTCGAGGCAAAAACATTGGTGTATCACACTTTAAAATCCGACTATAAGTGCCGAAGATATGAAGAAAAATGTAATTGGGCGGCTACTAGAGTTGTCCAAAAAATATTTTATTTTTTTTTTAAATTCTTTTCAAAAACACTTCATATGAGGGGGTGTACGGTGAACTTTTTTTATTTCGCCTGTAAGTTGAGACGCTCTAACATACATAGTTACATACCAATGTATGTAATTCTAATCAAAAGGGAACATTTTTCCATGAGAATCAAATAAATTAAATCTTTACTTTTCCTGATTTAATCGTCGCAAATTCGTATACATATGATACTGTCGTAATTCAAAGTAATAGCAGTTTCACTTAAGATTGAAAGAATTGGAAGATTTGATTGATATCGAATAAGATTTGATAAAATGAAGAATTCAACTGAAATTGGTATGGTTAGTTATATTCTCAAAGCTGTTTCTACCGTATTTTTGGCTTCCAATCACATCGAAAAAGTCATCGAGATAAAATTCGGCAAAGCCTCCTTTGTGTGATTCTTCGGGAAGCTGTATTGTTGTTTCAAAGTCACTGAGAGAACCAAAACCTTCATGACGCTCTTCAAATATGTAAAACTGGTAGATATTTTCACTTTTCAAAATTTCAATCAGAGGACATCGCATTTCTTCAACTGTATCTAATTCAGTACCTATATAATTTACTTCTGCCATACCGCGTTTCTTTCGTACGCTCTTTATGTGCTAACGCCTCATTTCTTGAATTATAATTTTGCTTTTGGTAAGGGCACAGTCCTCCACATCTGTTCTCCAACAATGTAATTTGTCTGTCACTATTTGAAATTGTACGAGTATAAGTTAAACTGATGCTTTTTTGCAAACTTTATCAAAAGAAGAGAATTTCTGCCCAAAAAACATCCAACTGAATGTTTCTGGCGAAAGCTGCATCTTTTCTGGCATCAGTATTTTGAGTTACTCTATCTCACAACTGCTCCAGCCCAGAAAGGACTCCGTTCAATTATGTTGATACCGATTTACCAGCTTCAGCTTCTAAGCTTGACCTTTACGGCTATTCTGTAACAAGTTAGCGTCCCAACGTTGTCGCCCACTGGTCCTCGCGATGCCTTTTGACAGTTATCTTGGCGTATTCTTTGAGACCGTCCTATCTGTGAGTAGAGGAATGAAAAACGTGAATGGACGCTGCATTACAAAAACGTGACTATCCGGGCATTAGCATGAACTGCCAGCCAAATTAAGTAAATGATTATCATAAGGAACGAAAAGAGCTGCTTGGTTTAGGTCCAAGATTCTCTGCTGAACCCCTGCTTAGATATTTTTCCCGGTGCCCGAGGATTCAATCATCCGATCTCTCGAATGATAGGTCAGCGCTGCGCCCAAATACTTGGGAAGAAGATAGAAGACGAACAATGTGCGCTGCAAGGCGAATTGGTAGTATTCTAATTCACAACTATCAGCATTCCCCTCAGGTTATTTATCTGGACAGTTTTTATTATACTTATTATTGCGCTTTTTGACTCGTATGCTAGTTACGCATACAGCGTATATGCATATAGTAGTGAATTCGCAGGTTACAAATAAATCGATAACCCAACTACTTCATAATCCGGAAATCTGGTAATCTGAGCGGTTATTCTCGTAGCTTTGGGAAGATCCAGAGCTAAAAATGTCAAACGTTTTGGTAATGGTACAAGCTTATTTGTTGGGTGTTAATTTCTTAATTTGTTTTCATAATGTTCAGACAACGAAATACAAACATCACTGCAAGGCTTTCTTTTATAAATTTATTTTCTATTAAAGGTTGCGTTTTCTTTAATTAATTCTTAATTCTTAAGTATTAAAACAATCCGATGAACTTATTGTTTCGATTATCCGAAATCCGCAATAAGGGCTATCACTGAATCCATCGTAGGTTCGATTTTCGGGAGCTCTGAAAGTGCTATCACTTAATCTGAATAATAAATAAACTCGAAATTCGTAGAAAGCATTCATTGAATCCGTTCATAACAAAAATTCGTACAGACGAATGCAGGAAAGCTGCATTATTGTTAAAAATAAATATTTATTATGTTCCAAATTTGCTACAGTTGATATAATTCCGTACACTTGTGTAAATGTAGGTGTAAAATACAAAGACGTATGTGCATACAGTGAGCCCGAAAGAACAACTGGTACGACGAGAAATGTCACGAGGCTGCAGAGAAAAAAGATGTCGCCTACAGGGCCACGCTGCGACCGGGTGCAACGCGAGCTATGTGGGACCGATATAGGGAGCTGAAGAGGGAAGCAAGGCGTATTTGCTGCGAAAAGAAGAGAGAGGCCGATATACGGGAGTGCGAAGAGCTTGAAATGCTGGCCGATTGGAAAAACGCTCGAAAATTTTACTAGAGAGTTAGGCGACTTACGAAAGGTTTCAAGACCGGGGTGAACTCCTGTAAGAACAACCATGGCGGCCTAGTGACCGATGCTCATAACGTATTTAAATTATGGAGGAAACACTTTTTCACCCTATTGAATGACAGCAGCGCTGAAAATAGTGGATAAGGTGAACCTGAGACCCTAGTCGATGATGATGGAGTCGATGTCCCACCGCCTGAATATGACAAGGTTCGAATAGCAATTACGCGGCTGAAAAACAACAAAGCTTCTGGAACTGACGGCCTGCCAGCTGAGCTATTCAAGTACGGCGGCGAGGAGTTGATAAGTTGCATGCAGAATATGGTCAGATGAACGCATGCCCGACGACTTTAATTTAAGTGTGATCTGCCCAATCCACAAGAAAGGCGACCCCGCCATACGCGCCAACTACCGGGGGATCAGCCTTCTAAGCATAGGTTACAAGGTCTTATCGAGTGTATTGTGTGAAAGACTGAAGCCCACCGTCAAAAAGCTGATTGGACCTTATCAGTGTGGCTTTAGATCTGGCAAATCCACCATAGACCAGGTATTCAAAATACGCCAAATCTTGGAAAAGACCCGCGAGAATAGGATCGACACACCCCACCTATTTGTCGATTTCAAAGCCGCTTCCGACAGCACGAAAAGAAGTTGTCTTTATAACGGCTGTGTAAAATGACGTTGAGCAATACCACCAGCTCCGTCAGAATTGGGAAAGACCTCTCCAAGGTCCTCGATCTGTATGTGGCCACTCTTATCATTCCAGACATCTGGTAAATAGGGAGAGTGGTCGCACTGCTTAAACCGGGGAAACCAACCAACAAAGGAGATTCTTATCATCCGATAAATCTCCTTTCCCCGGTAGCGAAGACACTAGAGGCCTTGCTACTCCCGCACTACACATAACACTTGACCCCAGCGAGGCATCAGCATGGCTTCCGTAAAGTGCACAGCACAACAACAGCACTTAACGCCATAAACACTCAGATAACTCGCGGCCTAAACCGAAACCGCCCCTGTAAGAGAACACTCCTAGTAGCGTTGGACCTTTCAAAGGCGTTTGACACCCTCTGTCACTCCACGCTACTAGAAGACATTGAAGCTTCCTCTCTCCCAGAAGGACTCAACGGTGGTCAGCCAGTTATCTGAGTGGCCGACAATCGTCAGTAATATCTAGAGATAAACTTAGCAAACCTAGAAATATTAAACAGCACTTGGGACAAGGACAAAGAAAGGTTGTTGGCAACATACAGGACAATTTTCCGGCCGGTTCTAAACTATGCAGCGCCAGTGTGGTCGCCTGGGACAAGTTGGACGCAGTAGATGAAGCTACAGACCTGCCAGAACACGGCACTTCGGACTGCCACAGGGTGCCTTCTGATGTCGCCGCAACACCACCTGCACGAAGAGGCCCAGCTATCCCCAGTTAAGGAGCACAACTTGATGCTAAGCAAGCAGTTCTTGGTGGGCTGTCACTGTCGGGGACAGCCGGACCGATACCTACTTTATGCGGGGCCCTCGCCCAGGCACTTCAGAATGCACCTCTACGAAATCACGGATGAAGTCCTGGACCCAATTACTTATCGACAGGCCATAAACGGCATTCACAGGGAGTTTGTTTATTTGTTTAATTTAGCCAATGAATACATCAAATATTCTTACAGACTATTAAACGAAAAGTAAAGTAAATTTACAAAAATCAATCCAAAATAGAAGATAACAAATTCAAAAAGTCGTTTTTACAGGCTGTAAAATCAATATGAATACAATTTTCGATGCGATTAAAATCGCATAAAGCTCTTGTGATAGGAGCGTTCAATGCATAAACAGTTTTTAATGGGCCAATATGAAAGGACTCAAAGTGACGTAAATTTCTAAGTGGGGCATTAAAATGAATTCGTTCAAGGAGGGAGGCACAGTCCACCCCTCCAGAGATAATATCAAATACAAAAGATAGTGACAGAATCAATCTCCTTCTTTCCAGCGATTTTAAATTAATGAGCTTACATCTAGCAAGATACGAAGGAAAAGGTTCATTAAAATGCAAGGTTCGAAGAGCAAATCGGATAAACAATTTTTGAACTTTTTCTATGCGGTTAACATAACAATGAGGCGTACTCTAACCTAGACCTAACAAGGGCAGTGAAGAGCAACTTAAGTTTATACGGGTCAGAGAATTCTGAACTGTTCCGTCGCACAAATGCCAACATTGCATATGACTTTGAGACAATGAAGTTAATATGATTGGTGAATGTAAATTTTCTATCAAAAATTACTCCCAAGTCCTTAATCTCATGGACGGACTTTAGATAATAATTGGAAAAATGATAGGAAGTGTGAAAGACTGTGGTACGTTTACTGTAGGTGACATGATAGCATTTATTAATATTCAACGACAAGCGATTAGTGTCACACCACGATTTAAGATTATTGAGCTCTGCTTGAAGTAACTGTGAATCGAGCGGACTCTTTATTATGGAGTAAACTTTTAAATCGTCAGCATACAGGAGAAATTTATAACGGGAAAAGCAGCTACTTATATCATTTATAAACAAAATGAAAAATAAGGGGCCTAAAACGCTACCTTGGGGTACCCCGGAGGAAGCGATAAAGGGATACGATAATGTATTATCGACATTGACAACACAGCAACGATTACTTAGGTAAGATTTAATCCAATTTAAAAAAATTGAGTGAAAACCTATAGCAGCAAGTTTATTGACTAAGATAGAGTGTGAAACCCTGTCAAACGCCTTAGAAAAATCTGTATAAACAGCATCTAACTGAAACCCGTCTTTGCAGCCAGATATGCAATCTTCTGCGAAGACAGCGAGATTAGAGACAGTCGAGCGGCTAGGCATAAACCCATGCTGATTCTGACAAATAAGGCTTTTAACTGCAAAAGACACCTTTTCTTTCACTATGCATTCGAATAGTTTCGAAATAGTTGAAAGTTTGGAAATGGGTCTATAATTATGAATATCACTTTTATTACCGCTTTTGAAGATAGGGGTGATAAAAGCTATTTTCCAATCATCGACAAATACCCCTGCGGATAGCGAGTTATTGAAAATTAATTTCAATGGATAAATAAGAGAATCGCATTTTTTTAATAAAACTGCGGATAGCCC
>JAPVRG010240275.1:0-10563 GCA_029783565.1 Rhagoletis cerasi
TTTTTCGACCAAATTTAATCGTTATTTTTTGATTTTAATTTTTTCGATAAAATATAACCGTTAATTTGTGATTTTTATTTCCTCGATCATGAATAATTGTTAAATTTGTACTCATAATTTTTCGACCAAATTTAATCGTTATTTTTTTATTTTAATTTTTTCGATAAAATATAACCGTTATTTTTTGATTTTTATTTTTTCGATAAAATATAATCGTTAATTTGTGATTTTTATTTCCTCGATCATGAATATTCTTTAAATTTGTACGCATATTTTTCGACCAAATTTAATCGTTATTCTTTGATTTTAATTTTTTCGATCAAAAAATAATCGTTATTTTTGTTTTTATTTTTTTTTTCGTACATAAAAGATTTAAATCGGTCATAAAAAAGTAGTATCCGTTATAACAATTAAAAATTATCGAAAAAATAAAAGTCCAAAATAACGATTATTCTTTGACCGAAAAAATCAAAATCCAAATTTAACCATTATTCTTGATCGAAAAAATAAAAATAAAAAATAACTATTAATTTAGATCGAAAAATAAAAGTCATGATATTTAACAGTTATTTTCGGTCTCTGATTTAAACTATTTTTTATATAAAGCAACGAATCAACAAATTTTCGCGACAACAAAAAATTTTTGTTGTGCAAGTTTTAAGTATCTACAAAATACCATTGATTTTTTTTTGTTGACGGCGTTACGAATTTTTTTCCAAACAAAGTATGTTCGACAATGCCTTTATATGGATAAATTGAGCCACATCTTCAGCAAAAAAAAAAAAAATTGCAAGAAATCAACGGCAAACTTGCGCTTTATAAATTTATCAATTATTATTATGAATGCGCAATAAAACTCCATAAGTACCAATAGCCTTATTCATAAAAAATAAAATAGCTTTAAAAAGGTTTATATATTGAAAAATTTATGAAATCGTCATTTTATAAAGCTTTTTTAATCTGTTTTATTTTTTTATGAATATGGCCACTAGAATTTATGTAAAAAAAATAAAAATTTAAATTTTTTAATTAAAAAAAATGTTTCATATAAAATAAATAATTTTTTTTTATTAAATATTTTTTTTATTAAATGTTTTTTTTATTAAATATTTTTTTTTATTAAATATTTTTTTTATTAAATATTTTTTTTTATTAAATATTTTTTTTTCATTTATCCATTTTTGTTTTCTAAAAAAATTTTTTTTTTTAATTCAATCATTTTGTCGCATAGTGTACTCACAAATATATGTACACAGCGTGTACAACGCGAGGGCGAATATGTCGTATGGCGTGCACATGCAGGTACGTATTTGTACGCAAGTAAACAAGTATGTAATTCAATCGCTTAAAATAACAAAACTAGCAGCTCTGAAAAACAAAAGCACTACAGTGTGAAAACATGCAAAATTACAAAAATATTTTTCATGCTACATACACACATACATACAAACAAACGAAACAAGGCAAGGTAAGGCGAACGCCGAATAGAAGTTGACGTTGACGTTGGAACTACTTAACTGTGACTTCATTAATAACAACACCGGTGCACGACATAACGACAGCAAAAACAACAACTGGTTTTGGCTGGTAACAAAAGTATGCAAGTAATGACAGTGTGGCACGATGCCACCCACTCGCCCCACTCCATAAAAATGTAACGCGACACAACGCGACGACCGCAATGCATGCAACATGACCAAAAATCCAAAAATATATCCGCCCGGCAAAGTGTTACCATTTTACTAACAAAAAGTTGTCCGTAAGTGTGAGTGCAACCATTTGTCTGCGTATACTCTGGAGGAATAGTGGCGCGTCGACCGACCAACTAGCCAAAGTCATTCATAAGCGGGCTGGTTGGTTGGCAGTTATTGGCAATGGCTGAATGTACAGCTACTAAAAAGGCCAGACGGCGCGCAGACAGCCCCCAATGAATGCATTTTATTCAACTGAACTGAAATAAATTTCCGAAAAAAAAAGAAAACCGTAGCATTTGAAGTAATTTTGAGATTGGCGCAGCGTGCGAAGGTGGCGCAGGTGGTTGTTGCGTGGCGGTGGCGTTGATGGTGTTGGTGCTTTGGTAGTTTGTAACACCATTTCCAAGTTAAATTGAGCGTATTTTTTACGAACAAAATATATTTTTCAAGCATGAGCAGCAGCAGCAAGCGCAAAAACAGGAACAAAAGCGAGTATTGAAAAGAAGAAAAAAAATATAAAATTTGAGTTTAGACTGGAAAAATTTGTGATCAACGAATGTATTAAAGACATAAATCTTACTGAGCATCCACTTTATAACACAAAACGAAAGTATTTCAGTAAACTACTGACTGACTTTTAATATGCTTGAGAAGAAAAACTGACAATTTTCGTTCTCCTTTTTGAGGTATTTATAAAAGGCCAAATTGAGACTTAAATGGGCCGTCAAATCTCAAATGCCTCTTAAAATTACAAAAACACTTGAAAATTCTCGAAAGTTTCCTAAAAACTCACGAAATTTTACGCACAAATTCCGAAAGATCTTGAAAAAATCCGAAAGATACCAAAAATTTTCGAAAGGATACGAAAATTTGCGAAAGTTCCCGAAGATTTCGTGCAGCTCCCAAAAAATCCCAAAAAAAAATCAACGAAAATCGCGTAAAGTTTTACAGTAAGCGCGGAAGTTTTCGAATAATTATTCCGAAACATCTCGAAAAGTTCCTAAAAAATTTCAAAGCCCCGAAAAGTCCCGGAATAGCTACAAAAAATCTGTAAAAACGAAAAATTTAAGTTTTCTATCAACGCCTTAAAATACAGGCACACGTTACCGGTTAAAAATAAGAAGCATAAGAAAATAAAGAAGGGTGAAAAATTTCGAAAATACCCGAAAAATCTCGTAGTCCCGAAAAAATTTTGCCTGAAATAAATATACGCAAAATATATTGAAGAAATATAGAGAAGCGTACCGAAAAATCCCGAATTAATCTTAAAAAACTTGAAAAATCACGCTTAAAAAATTAATACTTAAAAAAGAAAAATGCACTGTTAGCTTCAGCTCAGAAAGTATCAAGAAGATTTTTTATTTTACTTTTGTTAAAAAAAAGGGGTTTCCTTGTACAAAACGAAAAAGGCAAAATTCTAGTCATGAGCTTTACGTAATTAAATTCAAAAAAACTAAATAAAAACTTTTTAAGATACCATGTTTCTATAAATGGACTAAAAGTAGAAAATAATTTTTCGTGATCAGTTTTGGATTTTAAGATTTTAGCAATAGTCATAAACAATTTAGGAGATTTAAAATGAAAAACGTGGGGAGCATGTAATTTGACATCTCTAGTTCGCGCAATTTTTTTTTCCAAATTGTCTTGCAAATCGTTTAGACTGCGAGGCGCACGGCGAACCTTTTTTGTTTGCTTGGAAGGTGGTACGGTCTAATGTACACACATACATAGGTATGTATGTTTATCTTGCTCCAAATTGTATTTAGTATCCACTTAAAGTAATTACACTTTCCAAGCTATTTAGCACATACTTATGTATTTAGTTTCGTTTATCTACGCACATGCGTAACGGCATAACAAGACCCTCTAAAGATTCTTAACGTACTATTAGCAGCAATGTTAGGCAGAAAGTAAAGCGTACGAGTAAAGTACCAAAATATTTAATTGAGTATGCCAAGTGCATACGTGTGTGTTACGGTACATGTATGTATGTAGCAAATTGAAATTAACATAGCAAACGACAAATTAATTTGCATAAGTAAAAAGAAAAAGAAGTAAAACAACTAAATACTGAGCGGATTTTTAACTCTGTTACCGAAAAAAACATATACAATTAGCTGGCTGAAAGCTATATATTGGTTAAAACCGAAATTCACAGAACATTATTACTAGATATCGGAATTCTATGAAATTTTGATATGCAGAAAATATAAAAAATATGTAAAATATATGCAAAAAATATGCAATCAGTACTTATTTTAACAGGGATTTGCATTAAATTACAGCAAGTTACTGCAGCATCGTTTGACATAATAAACCAGCTTAAACCCCGCTGTTTATTTAAATAGATCTATTAATTTTTTGGTATGTTATTTACTATGTTCATCTACATATATCTAAGAATATGCATAAAATAAAGTTGCTTACAATTTGACACCGATAGACTCAATGTTGCCGTGGTCCGATTGTGAAAAACGCATACATACGTGTTCGTCTCGGTGAGAAGGTTTATATCTAGCCCAGTAGGCAAAAGAAGGGCCTGACACCACTTCTAGTACTTCCATTGACAGACAGGAGTCCTTCTGCTTCTCATTCTTTTTTGAATGAGAAGTCCCACTTGTCAAGGCCTTACTTTTCCTTTATGTCGGTAGGGCTTCCATGTGGCCTTCCATAGTCAAATTTTTTTCGTTGGAGTACGATTGCGTTCTGCACTTCACAGATGTTTTTTCAGATTTCGGAAAAAAAAAAAAAAATATTTTATCAGTTTATAACCACGTTGCCTCTGACGGAATTCGGACTCGTACCCTCCTGGAAGCTAACAAATAGTGGCAAGCATCTCTGCGCACTGAGCTACAGCCACGCGTGTAAATGTGTGATCAAATGTTCACTTTGAATCAAGGCCAGACCAAGCGATTGGGGCATTTGCAGGGTGATGTTTATTAAATTTTTTTTTATTGAATTGCAAGGCTACATCACCCTGTCTTAAGCCTTCCCTGTCTTAAGCCTTCTATGAGAATGCCCTTTTCGATAAGCACCTTTGCAAATGCCAACTGGGAGCATAAGCATGAGCAGAGTTGCCACCTGTTAAAAAATTAAATTACAATATGTGTATTAATCTAAATAAGTCTCCGCCAAAAACAGATTGATTGTGTTAGTGCATTTTGCCATATGTAAACAAAACGTGGTGTCTTTGTGTGCGTCCAAACTACCACTCTCTTCCCCTTTTACCCATACAACCGGTTTTAGGCGGCCTGAGCAGTCCAGTGTGCGCAGACACAATGGTTTTGAAAAGGCTTTACCTCTAGAAATATGTGGGAGGGGTTCGACCTGTTTAAAAAATCAAATTCAACTTAAGGGAATTAGCTAACATAAATATGTATAGCAATATGGGTGTTAGACGAAAGAGGTTTAAGAAGGTTGTAGCTGGAAAATATTTTTAATAGGGTTGCACTATGTTTAAAAAGTTAAATTCAAATTATTTAATAAGTTAAATGAATTATTACAAAATGTGTATCAATCGAAATGGCTTTGAAAAGGTTTAATTTCTAAACTACATGAATAATATATATTTATTAAAAATGTATTATAAAATATGCATATACATGTATGTATGTGTATCTATTTACTAATAAAATGTACTTCAGTGCTTTCAATTTTATATTTTCATATAGAATACATAAGTAGGTGGGGAGTGACTTGCGTTCCTTCAGCACCTAAGTCCAGTATATATTTCGAATATTTAAAACCAAAATTTTAAAAATGGGTCAGCTAGCTTTACGTTAACCTAGCTGACCCATACACATTTTTGAGAATTTCTCGGAAACCAAGTGAGCACCTAAATTAATTTTGGCGGCCATAATTAGCACCTAAATAGCACCTAATTCCCCAATAATATTTATCAATATTTGGCGACATGGGTCAGCTAGGTTTACGGACGTGACAAAAGAGATTGGAGCAAAAATAATTAAACAAAAAAAAAAAATGCGAATATGTAAAAAATATGGAAATAGGAAAAAAATATGAAAATATGCAAAAATATGAAAATATGCAAATATTCATAGCCGTAAATTTTCTTCATTTTCAATGAAACGAATTTCTGTCTTGGTCAGTGATCTCTTGGATGCTAAACAAAAATATGCAATTACATAAAATCCCTGCACTTTGGACGTTATTATTATTACCATGTCTGAAGGTAGGGAAACGAATACGAATATGAATGCAAAAAAATGGAATGGGGAATATGATCATAACATCGAGTGATACGGATAGTGTTATCGATAGTCATATCACAAATCGATAAATATATCGATAACCATATCAAAAATTTATCGATAAAAAAGTCAAAACTCGTTATTTGAATTAATTGACTTTTTGTAACTTTAATGCTCGTGCCAGCAAATATTTTTTTTCTATAGACTATTGCCAAGTTTTCAGCAAGCTGCTTTGTTTATTTTGCGTTTGACAGCCATTGAAGGCAGAAGACGCCGTGAATTTTTGACGAAATTGAAGAAAATTAACTTTCGTCCATAATCCATAATGTGGGCGGCTATGAACTCTACCCCACCCAGCATATTCCTGCGATATAACACCCGACCAGACTGTTTTCGGTTTCTAAAACTGAAAACAATAGCTTGACTTTGCTTAATCAGTGAGAAGCTGGATCAGCTCCAGAGACGAGCTGTTTTCCATAAATGGAGTCCACAAATTGTCTGATTAGATAGGCAAAACCATAGCTTCTGATGGTGAATATTTCGATTAGTTAGTAGCATAAGGACTGTGTTTGAAAAAATTACTATCGAAAATCAGCTGAACCAAAGAATTGTTTTACTATTCAAGGATTTTATGGCGTTGCTGAACAGAAAAGGGAAACCTCATGCTGTCTTAGCAAAGGCGCTGCTCTTTTTTTAAAACATTCTTTACTATATCTTTCTGAGTTTATAGTTCCTGTAGGTACAAAAGAAACAAGTCATTTGTCGGAGCTGCCAAATTAGGAATTTACGAGGAAATTTTTACTGCCTGTTTATTTTATACTTTTCCCACATACCCCTGCAGTGTAAAATTCCTAGGCTGAAAGCTGGAAGAAATCTGTTGCTGTCTGGAACTTCCTCCACTTTGGACATCTTGAGACCAGCCTCCCTTTTAGCTTAGCGGACAAAAAAAAAACGCGGAACGTTACGCCTTCTGACCGCAAATTTTGGGGTTCTTCGGTAAAATGGTGACGATATTTTTTTTTCTTTTTGTCGCTGATATCTTTTTGCCGAAACCTGGCTTCCTCCTTGCAGTTCTTCGACAGTCTCGTTTAACTTTTGGACTTATTTCCCGAGAAATATTTTTTACTGAATGTACACTGAGGGTGGTCGTGCAAAATTTTCTCAATCGTTTTTCGAACATATTTCCAATTTGCTTATACTTTTTAAATGAGCAAGACCATATAACGAAAATAATTGAAAACGATACTTTTTTTTTGGCAAAAAAGATTGAAAGACTTGCTACCAAAACAACCTTAAAATTGCTATGCTAAATTGAAAAATTAAAAGGTGAATAAGAAAAGTGTCAAAAATGCGTAAAAAGATCGAAACTACAGCTATGATTTGCAAGCAAAGAAAAGCGCTTCACAGTTGAAGTAAGACATAAATAGATCCATATGCATGTACTTAGTTTGTATGTATGTTTGTATGTATCATTAGTTGAACGCGGTCACACATAATTTGTTGTAATTTACACTATGCGCCATAAACTTTCAGCCAACGGCAAAACAACCTTATATTTGACGCTCGAGGTGAAGTCATTAAAAGTACTCATACCAACACCAAAGTGCGGATGACACGAGAAGTCGTGAAAGTTTTAGTTTTTAGTTGTCTCAAGAAATATGAATAGAAACAGACTGAAGAGCTTCGCCAGCAGGGTGAAAGGCAGCAGTAATAATAGAAATAACAAATTATGTTTTACTTACGTACTCGTCGTTAGACTTAATAACTAAGTAAACAAAGTTAGCGCAGTTGAGCTAATAAAAACATCCTGCTGACTTTGTCATTATGGCGTAAACGAGCGATTCATGAAAACTTAATTATTAATGTACATTTGTAAAATCGTTGGCAAGTCTTCGTAGAAGAGTGTAATAACGCTACGAGTATTGTTTGTAATTTCCATTTTGTTTAACGCAAAGCATGCGATGAAATTCAAGCAAAAAAAAACACTAAAAAAACTGAGTTTATTTGTTGGTTGTTATGATTTAACCAGATACCGAAAATAACTGGCCCACATTAAACACATTGTAAATTTTGCTATCATTAATTATTTACTTTTTACTTTTTGTGTTATATCACTGGGAGAACGCTTTATAAGAGAGATGTTAAGGATAATGGCTGTGAGAAATATAATAGCGCACGAAAATAAAAAAAACATTCGAAGTTGTTTACGAAAAAGTTTTTGTTGAAAAGGTCAGTTAGTAATGTGTATTATGAAACAGAAAATATATATTATGAAACAGTGATGGACAAAATTGTATTTACTAAATACTAAGTACAAAAGTATTTAGGTATTTATGTTATAGTAAATACTAAAGTACTACATATTTACTTAAGTACTATTTCGGGACTTTTGAGATTACTTCGGCATTTTTGGGATTGTTTCGGAACTTTCGAGATTACTTCGGGATTTTAGAGGCTACTTTGGGATTTATGGGATTCTGTCCAGCATCGTGGTTTTCGGGGCTACCTCGGGACTATTTCGGGATTTTCGGTACTAATTCGGGATTCAGTATTTGCGGGAGTTTCAGTATTTTCGAGACTCTCGGAACTATTTCGTAATTTTTGGGACTATATCGGGATTTTCCGGACTGTTTGGGATTTTCGGGACTACTTGGGTTTTTGGAGACTATTTCGGGATTTTTTGAAAAACATTTCGCTGAGCTGAGATGCGGTGAGTTAAAGTAAGTTAAAGTGAATTAAAGTAAGTTGAGTTCAGTTGAATTGAGTTGAGGTGAGGTAGGGTAAGTTGAGGTGAGTTGAACAGAGTTGTGTTGAGGTGTAGTGAGTTAATGTGAGTTGAGGAGAGTAAGGTATAGGTTGATTGCTTTAGCTTTTCATAAAGTATTTGTAAATATTTAGCCATCTACTAAATATAATAGTACTTTAGTAGCAGTATTTTGCATGTGCTAAGTACCTGAAGTTGTTTTTACTAGAGTATTTGGACATCTCCAAAACTGGTAGTCTAAATAAAAAATTACTTAAGTATGCCCATCCTTGTTATGAAAATACAATTAAGTAAAATAACCCTTAAGAAATATAAAGTAAAACTCTTTTTTATTAAATATTTATTCAGTTTTTTCAGAATTAACTAAGTCGCCATTCGACAAAATAAAAAATATCATTATTAATATATTTAAATCTACACGAATAGGTACTCAGACGCTGCAGTGAAAAATATGAAGATTAGTTAGTTCAGCAGCTGCTATAAAGACGTTCAGGCCTAATGAAGAAAGAAGGTTTCACTCTTGTAGAGTTTGAGAATAACTCTTTTATGTCCTTGTCTAACCAGAGCTATAACTAAATCTTCGCGGTAATTAAGATTTTCTCGGGACGCTTCAGAATATTTGAAAACTATTAGGGAGTTTTCGTGTTTTATTTTTGAGTATTTTTCAGGCACATGCCGATTTTTTTGGGACTTCGAGTTTCTTGGTGTTTTACATATCAAAATCTTTCGGAGTTTTTCAGCCCTTTTCGAGATTTTTTAACTTTCCCGATTTTTTTCCGGACTTTTCGAGAGTTTGTTGTTACCTTTAGGAAATATTTCGGGGTCTGACGGATTTTTTGAGACTTATCGAAATTTTTTCTGAATTTTTCGGACTTATCAATATTTTTTGGACTTATCGAGATTTGTATGGACTTTTCGGTATTTTTTGGACTTATGGGGATTTTTGGACTTTTCGGGAATTTTTAGGCTTTTCGGTATTTTTCGGAATTTTCTGACTTGTCGGGAATTTGCGGACTTTTTAGAATTTCTCGGACTTACCTGGGGTTTTTCGGAGTCTACCGTGAGTTTTTCGGGCTTCACCGAATTTTTTTCCGGACTTTTCGGGATTTTTTCGCACACTGCATAATAAATTATGCATATGCAATTCTCAAGTATCTCGTAACAACTTATTCAAAAGTAATAAGTTGATGGCACGCCAACTCCATAAACTCTTCCGTAGTATGGAAACGGCAAAAGCAATCCTGCAGAGGTGGTTATAATTGGCCACAGTGCCTACCCAAATATTTTTTTTGTTGAATAAATTTGTGTATATGCCGACAACTGGTCCTCAATTCTCACTGAGTTATTCACTTAGCTTTGCTTATTATGAATGCATAAAAACCACAATAACAATAATTACCGGTTATTTTGTGCTCAAATAGAATGCATATTCGCTCAAGAACTTAGAGGAGTGTTATTAATAAGAATTCGTTTCGAAACAGTGTCATACTCAGAAGTAAAAACCAAGTAACAGTTACATATGTAAATAAGAAGCGGTGCAAACTCGTTCATCTTCTTCCTAGTAAAATGAAGTAGCAATAGAAATCCTGTGAGCGTAATGAGTCATAATCATACGAATATTTATATCCACAAAGGGTTTAAAATAAATATGTAGAAACTGCATGCCCTTATACATATGTATGTACTCGTTGTATCACTCATATCCGTATTCGTGTCATTTATGTATGTAACTACATACAGCAGCAAACGCCATGTAAGCTAAACAAATGTTGGGGTTGATTCATTAGTCAAGCGGTGAAGCGTTGTCGTTGACGTTGGCGACACATTAGTGCAGCTGATTGGTTGCATTAATAAAGTGCATTAGTTCACTTTAGCTTTTCCTTTGTACTACTTA
>JAPVRG010240280.1:0-10270 GCA_029783565.1 Rhagoletis cerasi
TTTTTGTCAGGTTTTCCAAAACGAAACAAATTAGTTAAAAAAGCTGCCAATAAAAGGGGAGCTACAATGGGCTATTTATTAGGACAGCTGTTGGAAAACAATGAAAAATTGATCTTATATGTATTTACTCAAAAAGACAAATGTGAAAATCTGCGTCGAATCATTTTATTTGGTGTCGAAGTGGAATTGCATGTCGGCAAGGCAAATGAACTAGCCCCTGATGCCAATAAACTCAACGCCATATTTACACAGAAAGCTCTGGGACAGAAGGGGACCTTGTTGGGTATTCACTTTGTAAAAAGCTGACAGGCATCTCCGAGGCTTAACAGCCTAACCTAATATAAACGCACGCCGTTTGTATGAGCAAGCCGTCTAATTTTTTTTGGTTCTGCGTGACCGAAATCTACTTGCGTGCTCTTGCATTGATTTTGCCTAGAGAAACGTCAAATCAAAAACTTACGCAGAACAAATTTTGGATTTTAAGTAAGCTTTTTACGCACGCCGGTCAATTTCGGTTGGTTCCATACAACTTGTTTGTGCATCTTTTAAATTTATTTTCTAACATTGCTTTTTTATGCCCCTCGCGACAACGCCCGTCATTCCATTTCTCATTGGGTCAGTGTCAATGTGTCGCTAAATGGCGCGTTGCCATCCATGCATTCTACGACAAAACTTAACACTACAACAAAAACAAAATAAGCGAAGCATATGGCACTGAAAAGCAGCAGCTGTGGTGACAGAGCTCCAAACTCCAACATTGCAGCGCTATAAGGCACACAGTGCGCCGAGCGTGCTCAACACACGATGGCAACGAAGCACGAAAGAGGCATACACACAGGCAGCCAAACACATGACCACATAACAAACGACAGTCAACGTTAACAGACAGCTCACACCTTTAGTAGCACTGCTCATCAGCATAATGCGAACAAGTCAAACCACTAATACAACTGCAACAACAAAAACATACATACATACATGCATATGTAGATATGTATATAGTACACAGCCATGCTGACGAAAGTAAGCGTGAGCGAGCAATAGCAGATAATATAATAAAAATACAAGACAAATGGAACGAAAATGAAAATGAAATAAATAAACAGAATGGAATATCGATAGCCACGACAAAAAGCCACAAAACAGTAGTATGAATAAAGAAAAAATGGCTGCAGCGGCAGCGGCGAAGCAACAGCTAGTGACAGTAGTAGTAAAAATTTACTACCGACCCGCGTCCCACCAGCCACAACTATTTAGTGCTGTCAAAAACACACACATACGGACGCACATAGGCAAATATTTTAATATATTCTACTTACCGCAGCTAGTTGTTGTTGCTGTAGTTCCTCGTTACTACCAGCGACATTCCGATTTGCATTTGCTGCCGCCGCGGCATTAGCGGCTGCTGCTGCCGCTACAGCTGCGGCCACACGCGCCACCAAATTATTGTTCGCGACCGCCGATTCGTCGCCATCAGCCGCGCTGGCTGTTGCGGCCGCCTGGTGGAACGATGTGGTAGCGCCGTATGCATGCGACATTGTTGTGCCACCACCGCCGCCAAGCACACCTACGCCACAACCGCCCCCGACACTGCCCGCACCGCCTGCTGTTGTCATTGTCGCCAGGCCACCAAGGCCCATTGCCAGTCCAGCGCTGCCGATAATTGTCAAAGCGGGCGTCGACATTGCCATCATGGCCATTGCGTTGTTGACGTTCGTATTATTGCCACAGCTATTGTTGTTGCTTCTGTTTTTGCCATTACTATTGCCGCTATGTGGCAATAGCGCAGCTGTAGTTGTTGTTGCTGTGGTTGGCGCCGACGTTGCTCCCGCGGTTGTGGTGAGCGCATCGCTCGTTGTTGTGTTTGTTGTTGTCACATTGGTTGTTGTTGTTGTAGTTGTCACTGGTGTTGCGTTGAATAACTTGCTGTTAGCCACTAATGCCACTGTAACCGCTGGTTTCATGCCATAAACCCCAGTGGCTGCAAGTTGTTGTGCTGGTTGTGCTCCCGCCGACGACGATGGTGTCGCTGTTGTTTTTGTAGCGCTTACCGCTGCTGCTGTTGCTGCCGTCACACTGGTGGCTTGCGGCTCGACTTTCAACTCGTCAACTGTGGTTCCCGCCACCGCCTCGCCGTTTGCTATAGCCGTCACAGCACCGCCTCCGCTGACGCTCTCACGCGCACCAGCCAGCGCTGCTGCTTGTATGGCGCGCACAGCAGCTGCGTATTTATCATCCAGTTCGCCGCTCTCCGCGCCGCCATCCGCTTCATCATCTCCACCACCACCACCACCACCACCACCAACACCAATACCACCGTCCACGCTATCGTCGCGTAACAATGTGAGTTTCTCTTCCACTTCGTCAGCCTCGCCATCCCCTGCGCCCGTTGCCGTTGCTTGCGCGCGTTGGCCGCGCACTGCTGTGGCAGTGCTACCACCGCCGACGCCGCCATTGCCGCCCTCGCCATCGAGTATGAAACGTATGGCGTCGTATGCAAACCACATGGGTTGGTAGTGGACACCTTTTTGCCTGCCGATCAGCACCTTGCCGTGTTCGCGATGAAATGACGAACGTAGACTTTTAATTTTACTGCGTATCGAGCGTATTTCGGTGCCATATTTGTTACCCAACAGTTTGAGTGCCTCATACTTGGTTTGCTTGATGTGGTAACCCTTCGTGTTGGGATCCCAGAGCACGCGATGCATGCGATAATCTTCGATGAAATCAAGTATGGTAGAACGCGACCACTCGACGCGATCGCTTGTAGGGCTGGGCAACGACTCGCCGCCCACGCCAAAAGTAGGTGAAAGTGCGGCCGTGCCACCACCATTAATTGCTGCCGTCCCCCCACCTCGTGCTAGGCCAGCCGCCGCATTGAGCGAAGGCAGCGCCACCGACAAGGACATGGAGGACGGCGATGGTGTCGGTGGCGCGCGTTTGTAGGTAAGGCGCGCTTTGCGACGACGCCGATGCTGTGGCGGGGGAATGTTGTTGGCTTTCTCTGACTCAGGCGGGCACACAGCCGAATCTGTGGTCGTTGTGGGCGCTGCTTCAGGGTCAGCCTCAACCTTAGGGTCTCTGCTGCCCTTATCCGCCGTTGTCTGCGACTCCGTTGCGGGCGACGTTGTCAATGTTGTCGAGGTCACTTCTATGGGTGATTCTATTTTTGTGGAGCTGTGGGCGGTGTTGGTTGCTGTCGTTTTACTGCTGCCCAACTCGTACTGTTCACTTCTTTCTACGATATTCGGATCGCTAGAACAGGTGGTCGTTCTGCCTAAAGCGTTACCCGTTTTCTTTTTATCAAAATTATATGCTAGTAACTTGCGCGTAGCCGCTACGTGCCGCCTTCTACCGCGTTGCCTTTTCGTTCTCGCCAGCGCTAATACCACACTACCTACTGCCACTGGCGCCTGGGCACAACGACGCTCCCCTTCACGTGTTGTACTGTTATTCGCAGTACCGTTGCTTATAGTGGTAGTCGCGCCTTCGTTTTTGTTGTTGCCTGCGGAGTTTAGATTGCCCTGACTGCGCTTATCTTTTTTCGCTGATGCCTGCAATTTTTTCGGTATCACACACACTTGCTGCTGTCGCGGGGTCTGACGTCGTCGCAGTGGCCACCGACTCTTTGCCGGTGCTGTAAACGGGGAGTGAGGATACGCGAATGGTTGCCTGTCGATTGCTATACCAACTTTTCCGTTAGGCGGGGTGGGTTGGCACTGTGTTTGTGGGATCGCGGGATTAGGGGTGGGAATGGGGGATGTTTGCACTGCGTCCTGCGTGGCCGTGTTGCTGCTGCTGCGCGTTAGCCTGTGGTTCGTATCACCTTGCTGGCCGCAGAGTTGCCTTCGCCTTGCGCTAATTGCGCCGACTTCGTTAGTGGCTCTTTCCACTCCTTTGTCTATCAATTGAACGCGGCTCGCTCCGCGCTAGCCTCGTCGCTCGTTGTTTAGCCTGTACACTCGTGTGTGTGCGCGCGCGATGTTTGTCTCGTATGCGCGTCGTGTCATGCAGCCGTCAGCTGTATTTTCACTCTGTTTTTTTTTTCTTTGTACTGACTGAATACGATTGTCCGAATATCTGCTTGCCTAGCATGCACTCGCGTACTGACACACACTGGCGCGGCGCGACGCTTTTGGAGGTGTTTGCAGTTTTTGCTGTGGCGTGAAGCAAAGCTTGTTGTTCTCGTTGTTGTACTCCTCTTGCTTCTACTTAGCTGTCGTGTTGTTTCTATACTTGCTTGTTTGTGTTATTGTTTTTGTTGCTGTTGCTATTCTCTTCCACCACCGCTTATGTGGTTAGTAGCTCATTCGTTCGGCTGCTTGCCTGACTTTTTGCTAGTTTGTTTGCTTACTCGCCTGATATTTATGTATGTAGCCTAGCTAGCTGACTGGCTCGGGCCGCCTGGCTGACTGTCTGACTTGCTCGCGCTTGCCTTTGGTATTGCTTTACTGTTTTCGTTGTTTGCTCTGTTGTGTGTGCCGAGTTGCCTGCGCGTCCGTTCCGCAACAACGTGTCGTGTGTTGTGTGCAGCCCGCCGTACGTTCGTCGTTCACCGTTGAAATCACGATTTGTACTAATTTCACATATTTAAACTGTGTGTGGCATGCTCCGTCGCGACTGCGGTCGCCGCGCGCGCTGTCTACTTGCTCCACTCGGTTGTGGGGCTGCTGCTGCTGCTGCTTCTGGTGCTCGTGCTGCTGGTGCCACTGCTGTTGTTATCGTTATTGTTTTTGGTTTAGTTATGTATGTATTGAGCTTGTCGTGGTCGCACTAAGAGCTGCTTTGGACTGTCTCTGCGGCTGCTACCGACCGTTGATTGCTTACTCACTTTGCCACTGACTGACTAACTGCGTTACTAACTGCTTGAGACGATGGCCCTGTTTGTTGTTTTATATTTTGCAGCGCACTTGCGTTCGTTTCTGCATTTTTAAATTTTTTAATGTTCTTACACTTTTCTCTTCTTATAAATTCACGCAGTAACACTGTTATACTTTTTTCTATCAGCTGCTACCGCATCCGTCTCGTGTGCCTTACTGTGTCACATCGAATTGTCAACGCCACCAGCGCCACCACCACTGACTGTCACTGCCATAACCGTACTCGTAGCAGCCGCGGTCACCTTTAACGCACCTTACTCTACTCTCTCCCACAGCGCGCACTGAGCACAACTCTTACTACAGTTACATACCTTAACTCCCCACGTATCCCCACCACCTGCTAACGACTCTATGCCACGACCACTGCGTTTGTTGTTTTTGTTTGTGCTGCTGCTTTGCACTATTCCCCACCATTTGGCACTTTCCATTCAACAGCGCTCGCGCCCCATCGTTCGCCCCTGCGCTACCCGCTGTGCTAATACATGCAAACATACATACGTAAGCTCCAAACTGGCTCTCTTTCGCCGCCTTCGGCCTTCACCGTGCGCCTGATCCAATTGCTTATTTGCTTATTTGCTTGCTTCTTGCCGTTTGCTTTGCTTCGCCTTGCTCGTATCAGTTTTTTTTTTATTTTTCTGTTTATTTGTATGTTGTGGAGCTTTGGAATAACAACGGCACTGGCATTAACGACTCTGAAAAAAGACAGCCAGCCACTTCTACAGTAACAAAGTTGAGTATCAGCCAAGACAACGAGGAGAAAAAAACCGACAATCAGGGGGAATTTTGTGTTGTTCAGTGCTAGCGCGCGGCAGCTAGTAGCCACAAATGCATTACAGTGCAGCACAGCGGGCGAAACAAATGCAAAAACAACTCTGAAAAAATTTAAATAAGTCAAAGCAGCAGCAACAACGGCAACTGTTAGTAAGACGACAACAACAACAATAATTATGGCAATCAGAAAACAGTAGTGGCAGCAGCAGCAGCGGCAGCGGCACTGGCAGTGACGACAACAAAAACAATATAACCGCAACTCAGCTGTGCTTTTCCCCTTCCGCCTCATCATCCCTTTCTTAGCAGTCCACTTTGTGTGCCTCCGCGTGCTTTGTTGTGTAGTGTGGCAACTGTTACCAGCACTGCTCCCTTGCATGAGTAGGTAATAATACACGCACATGTGGACATTAGGGCACCCCGTGCTTCATAAAAAAAATCATATATTTGCCTTCCAGGATTTTTTTCTTAAAGTCGTGGTCTTTTTAATGACAGACAACCCTAAATTTTGGGTTAAAAAAGCTTATAAACTCGTTCCACAGTAAAAAGCATTAGATATAAGGAATAAATCTAAGCTAAAAATTTTTTTTTCAAACTTCAGCGTTTATATCGAAAATGTTATAATTTTTAGGGCAATTTTTGAACGAAATTTTCATGTAAATTTTATAAGCTCAGCCTTATCTTGATATATGTATTTTCGTTTTCATGGCTCCTTTGAGAATCTATTACTACCCGCAATTCACTTTTTTGAGATATTAACACTTTGACACCATTCCTTACTAGTATCACCATCTTAAAATTTTCGAAGTAGCTTTTTTCTAAAAATCTGGTCTAGGTAACTGGAACGACCCAGATTTACATACATCTATCAGGCCACAGCATTTTCCCCAAAAACACTTTGAGGAATTTTTATGTTTGTTACAACAACAACAACAACAACAACAACAACAACAATAGCAACAACAACAACAACAACAACGCCAACAACAACAACAACAACGAGGAGCTCATACGTTCCATCTCTTCCGTCCGGGAAAGAATGGTTACTTGATAATTGCAATAAAATTGATCTAAAGTGACTGAGTGGGACTTAAGAGAGCACCAAAAATACTTAATGCTGAGCAGAAGAGATTTACTATAGATGAAGGAGAGCCTCAGACTCGCAGGCTTATTTATTTAAATAAATAAGGAGGGGCCAGGTGTAAATAAGTGGATATAGCTCAGTTCAACTGAAAACTTTAACTAATTAAGAAAATAGCAAAAATATAAAAACCCTGCAATTAAAGTTTTTAAAAATTTTCACAGAAAATATATTTGGACGGTTTTCCGTTTCTCCTGAAAAATTTCAAAAAATAGACTTAGAAACTTTTCACGTACACGTAACGAATTATTCTATTCATAGGGCATGTTCTGAGTCGAAAACACGTTTTTTGTAGGACTCATTGACTAACCTTAATAATTCACTTGGGGAGACAGCAACTTGTTTTCTCCGGCGAGTCATCCTAATGTGCATATGTAGGTGAGTCGTTTTGTGGCTGTGTGCTTTCGTTGTCTTCCCATGCAAGCCTGCTGCTTTCATGCGCTACGTGTGAAAGTGTGTGTGTATTGTTGCGGTATGGTTGTGTCAGCTTTTTCGGGGTCTCCATCGTTTATTATCATGTTGTTGTTGTTGTATGCATTAACATACATACATACATATGTACATGGTTGTTGCATTTGTTGCCTTTGCTTGGATCGTCAAAAATCGGAAAATATGTACGGCAAAATAAAAAATATTTTTTTTTGTTGATTGGTTGGTGTGTTGCCGTTAATGTTTGCGTTACTCATTTGTGTCGTGCACTTGCTGTTGTTGTTATTGTTGCAGTTAAGTTTGCTTGCGGCAGCTTTTATTGCTGCTGCTGTTATCTTTGTGGTTGTTAAATGTCCCAATGTATGTATGAACCTATACTCAAGTACGCGCTGTTGTTGTTGTTGTTATTTCTTTTTGTTGCGCCTTCTTTTTTTTCTACTCATTTTCTACGTTGTTTCTCATGTATTTTTTCTTCCAATTTTTCCTTTTTCTGGCATGCGCGCATTTTTTCGTGTTTGCTACGCCTCCCCCGTTCTATCACGCCTGTTGCTGCTTCCTTCTCCTTCTCTTTTGTCCAACTACATACTACACACGCTTTCGTGCGAGTATGTTTTTTTTTTCCATATTTATTGCTTTTCAAGTGTGCTTTGCAATGCTGTTTACTCGCAAGCGTGATCACTACTTGCGGCAACAACAAACAATCGTAGCAGCAAAATTGTTTCGAAAAACTTAGCATTAGCAATGCCAGCCACCAGCTATAAATCTCAACAACTACAATAACTCGGTACCTACATAATTTTAGTTGCTTGTAGCAGCTTTGGAGCTTATATGCAAACTTACAAACGTACAAATACACACACACACACAGTCCCTGAAGCTGAAACGCGCATGGAACGAGCGCAACGTAAATCGCCCATCGCACTTGCCTTCTGAATCGTTTCATTTATTTTCGTTTTGCTTTCGTATGAGTGCCTGTTTGTGCAGGTCTCTGCTCGTCACATTCTCACCTAGCCATAATCAGCGGCGACCACCATACAACGAGCTCTCTAGCACCAACCAGTGCCACCAGTTGCGGCTTCATCCAAAACAAGCAAACACAAAGCAGCAACACATTAGCTCAGTTTCACACACACTCGCACACACTACTTTTGGATCACCTTCACACACGCCCAAACTAATAAACATACATGCAAACATATGTAGGTATGCATACACTCACGGCGCTTATGATTTTGTACAGTGGGTCAGGTTGATTTTAACTGCGAGAAAAAATCTTGGGATACCGTGTGACCTCGTCTGATTTCAAGTCTACATACAAACACATATGTATATGTTTTTGTTGGTTGCCCTACTTTCTGCTAACCTTCTCAGATACAGTTCAACTACATAAACCTCAGCCTGACAGATTTTACTTGCCACATGCTAGTGGCCATACCATAGAACCCTGCTCCGACACCATGATCGGTTTTGGAGCCAACAGTGTAGTAGTTTGTTTTATTTGGGGAGAACGACTTTGAAATTGTGTGTGAAGTTATACCTCGAAGGCTACAGGTCCGTGAAACTATTTTGCAGTCCTATCCCGTGTCCTACATATATTGCTGAGTGTGGATGGGTGTACTAGCTTCTTGTTCTCTGCATTGTCGTCTGAGATGTGTTTTGCTGTAAACAGTCGAGCCTTTTTCTTGATTTTGTGGAGGAGGCTGGTCTGAAATCGTACCGAGCATCGTCATGGGTGTTCTCATTGCACTCCCGAAAGTCGTGGGAGTTTGCTAAGCTTGGCCTCCGCTCAGTTTATTTCTGTTTCCTTCCACCGAGCGTTATGTTGGGATGTTCCAGCACACCAAATGCCAAGGCAAGGAAAAAATTGATGTAGTTGCATTCAAATATATGAGGAAACTCGTTCGCAAACTAACATACTGTTCTTCAAGTCATATGATAATAAAGTAAAGGGGCATTCATTTTGTGGGTGGCCCAATCGGATGAAATGCGTTGGAGTATTTCTTACAACCAAATGCACTAATGTTTTATGGCCCCATTCATTAGCACTGCGAACCTATAAATTTTTTTTTGACCGATCGTCTGCTTCAGTTCTGTTGTGTATGCTTAAATCTTAGTTAGAGAGCGCTATAGATTTCTGAGTTCTTCTAACAACATAAATACTTTTCTAGGACTTTGTTTTTATATGTTTATCTTTAATTTTCTTTAACTTTATTGTTCAAGGTACCGCAATATGCATATAAAAATCTTTGTATTCCCTAATTTGCATAGAATCTTGATACCTCTTGATGAAGAAATCTTATAAATTGGTTTTTGTTGATTTCTTATCTGGTTTAATGTATTTATGGTTAATAGTTTGCTCATATATTCAAAGTATATTATCTTATAAAGCTGCTCTACTGTTTTCGGAATTGTCCGCCATTTTACGTGTTCCGAAAAATCCAAGATTTTCGATTCGGTTGTTGTGGAGGCGTTGGAATAGGTCAGCAAGCTTTTTTCGAAATTATAACACTCAAAAGTAAAGGTTAAAGGTAATCGTGCATTACCTTGTGATATAACAAAAAAATTTAATTTAATACTCAATTTGTAAAATTACATTTTCCGCGCCACAAATTAGAGCACGCTTTACATCTATATTTAAGTATGTATGTACACACATATATGTATTTGTAAAGCTAACATTTCAACATACTTCTCAGGGTCTTCCATTGGCAGTGCCGCTTCTATGACGAAGCTTTGGTGGCGCTTGTTGCTGTCACTCCAACTTTGCTCTCCGCTCAGCTGTTGCGGAAGAGTGCTCGTACCATTTTTAGTAGCAAACATACACACACACACACACACACAGTATTATCATAATTTTCATACTGCCATTGTGGCTATTTGCCACTGTCATTGTTGCTGCTTCAGCTTTATCAACGTCGCAGTCGTCGCTAATCGCTGCCGCTACGCCACTGCTACTGTTGTTATTTTCGTGTGCTGAGCGCAACGGTTATCACAAATATGTACATTATACATATGTATGTACTTGCCTGTGCGAGTGTGCCACCTTACGGCA
>JAPVRG010240286.1:0-21024 GCA_029783565.1 Rhagoletis cerasi
ATGCAGTCAGCTGTTCCATTAGCTGCAGTGATGGAGAAGTTGGTGCAATCGTACCTTTCTTTAATTTGAAAGTACATTCGGTACAAGCACACCATTTTAGGTACATTAGGAACGTAGCCAAATAACCTTTCAGGAAATCTTTTCTTATTTTTATTGACATTTCAGCGCATTTTCTGGTGTGGGTAACTTGTCCAATAGCCCCTCTTTGTGAAGGGGCATTTAAATGATACAAAAGGGTGGTCAAAGTAACGTTACTGTAGTTGATTCCGCCAGATAGACAGACCATTTCTATTTTTAAAACGTTAAATCGAAGAACTACGAGGAAAGTGATTCACCTTTTCTAAAACAGTTTTGCCTCGCACTGCTCGAAAATATTTTGCCATTTTATAGCCAAATTTATTCAATACATATACCAGGAAATCAAAAATAAACATAGCCAGCAGGGTTGCATGCAAAAATTCATTCAATTAGCACTCCATTAAGCACTAATCGAGCAATTGAGATTTGAAATTTTGTATGGTAAATCGAGCTTAATTAGCGGTTTAATCGAGAAAGCTTGGCTAATTGCTCGATTAACTGTCTGTCTTAACTTCGTATTAATCGTATTTTCAAAAAAGTCTGAATAGGAAGGATTGGCTGAAAGTTTTTAAAATCCCAAGAAAACGGATTTATCAACTGAAAAAAATGTAGTATTGTACAACAATGTGAAGTAATTAACTGGTACATTTTAAACAGCTTGTATTTACTCAGATATTTGCACGCATAGCGAAAACCTAAGGATTGAAAATTGGTTGGCTAATAGAGTAGCTGCAATACTTATAAAATAATAATACTACTTTTTGATAATATAAATACTCAAAGCAGTTAAAAAACTGATAGTAATGGCTAAGAAAAAAAAATTAGCTCTTTTTGGTCAAAAATACTGCAGCCACGAAAGATTATTTATGTGGTGTACTATCGGATTGAAGTAATACACATGCAATTTTAATGTTTTAGTCTATTTATTTATTAAAAGAATTGCTTATATTATTTAAGTATAGTTTTGCTTATATTTAGGTAAAGTTTCGCTACAATACACGCGCGTTGTCTGTGAGCGTCCGCTCTTCTTAAATGTCCGTTTTCAACTGTCCGTTTGCTTTTCTCGTCAGTTATTTCAAAGTCCCGTTTTAGTGTCGGCGTTGGTTAAGTTTCGTCCAGTCTTGTGTTTAGCTGCAGGGTCGCATTCCTGTTTGGTTGCAGGGTTGCCATCTGTACCTTAATCCGTTCCCCTAATCCCATTCCCACATTTATATGTAGACTTAAACGTTTTTTGCGATATCTATAGATTAGTAGTAGGAAGATAAACTAAGTTTTTAATATAAATACAAGAAAACTTAACTTCGCCAGCTTATACATAAGCATCTGCCCAGGTCTCCATTCAAATCAGTCACGACCAAAACATATCCCGAGAGAGTAACTTTTAAAATCTTTCTATAGATTTCATACGGGTGGGTAGAGAGTAAAAGCTCTCTCTCTGATCGTCGCTGTTTCACATGAACTCGAATATTTGTAAGCTTTTTTTACAACAGTCAAGTACTTAAACTACGAGAAGATATCAATCAGCATCCCCACAGGTTGGCTGTCACCAAAAAAGCTCGAACTTCAGACGTTTCAACTATTTTCCTCCACGTAATGTATTGAGTTATAGGTTGCGAAAATTTCCCATACAAACTGTATTTTTCATACTGCATGTCTCTGGGTATTTGTGGTAGAGTACTGGAACTTGGTATGAAGATATATAAAATGAGAATCATACTCTTGGAGAAAAGTTGGCGTTATTGGAGAAGGGGAGTGGAACGTCCCATACAAATTGAATTTTTCATACTGCATATCTCTGAAGTATTTGTGGTAGAGTACTGGTGAAAAGATAAGTATGTATGATGATATGAAATTTATAACCAGGTGTAACTTTGGATCATTAGGCCGCATCTTAGTCAAACTATGGTACTTAATTTGATGCATGTTAAAGACTAAGGACCAGTTTTTCACTGCCCGGTTAAATCTAACTGTGGTTTAAACTTAGTTTAAACGCTCGAGCTAGCTGGTTTAAACTGAGATTAGCCAATCAAATGTCAGCCATCTGTTAAAGATAAAAATCAAAAAAAGATGCTATGCGGAAAATTACCAACTGCATATAAATACATATTTATTCATCTATTGAAGCATTCGGTTATTTGAAACTGTCTTTTGGGAACTTTACAGTCATTTCACCATTTCGAAAATGGGAACATTTTTTTCAATGAAATTACATTTTTTAAGAGCAAATTGTTGCGGAACAAATTGTCGTATATGTATATTGAATAAAACTTACTCCAAAATAGGCCTGCTAAACGGAAGGTTACAGCTATGCTATGGGATGCGAGTTTACAAGAGGGCATAGCACCTCCCATAGATCCACTTAATCTTAATAAAGGAAAACGAGAATGACGGGCAATATAATTTAAGCGCGAATTATTACTGGATGCGACAAAGAAGAAGATGTTTCTGACAAGAGTCTCTGTTATATCCACAGACCTTCCATTTGAATTTAAAAGGCTTCAGTATTCTCTGAAGCTTTGCTTTGCTATGTCGATAAATAAATCGCAAGGTCAAACATCAAGGTGACGACTTCAGCTGCTTTACCTACGGCCAGTTATATGTCAGAGTGGGATTCCCGAACAGTATCTTCTGCACAACAACATAAAACAAAAATTATTGCTCATAAAAAGGCCCTAAATTAAATAAAAAGAAAATATTTTATGTCTCCTTTAATTTATGCTAAACTCAAAATTTGTATTGCTATTTTATATTTTTATTTGTTTACCCCGAACGACATCGGTTGCTCTGCTAGTTTTTTAAGCAAGATACTCATAATATTTTAGTTAAACAATTGAAGTTGATTGACACAAAATATTAAGGCACTCAGGCTACAGACTAACCGTAAATACATACATACATTCTTCTAGAAATGCTAAATGTGATGTCAAGTACGAAGAGAGTTTAATAGAATAATAACACTCATTTTTGGCAAAATGAAAACATTTCTTAAAGTTAATTCAGAAAATTACATAAAAACTTACTGAATTTTTCAATTTTGTAAATTAAATTACCACATAGGAATTCTGTATAAATCTTCATTTTGGTCCTCAATATGGATATATGTATCTTGTATACGCATAATCTTTTTGTACTTTATGTGTTCCAGCTTATCAAAAAAACAAAAATACAGACATGAAAGCTTCACATGCAAGCATAAGAATATCAAATCACTTTAATGCTGTAATTTTCTTTAAAAAAGGCTACTCAACAAGGTTTACGTGGGATTTATTTGCGTCGTCTTCGCTCCTAGAAGACAACAAAATAATCCTCAATCAATTTTCTCTTTTGATATGCTTCCAGTTAGTCATTGCCTTTTTTTAATAAAAATGGCAAGAACACACAGTAATCCTTCATCATGTGCAGTGTTTTATTACAGTTCTTGCGTGTCATCTTCTGCAGTCACTGCTCTTTTTATTCCACATTCTGACTACCTAAATAAATCCCCTTCATATTAGCCAACATAACTACCCTTCAATTTTACAGACATAAAATACTTTAAAATGCGCCAAAGCAACTACTTCAAGTACAGAAAAGTTTACATATGTATATAAGTATATGTATTCCTCCCGAAATGAAATAAGGAAAAAGCGGCGAACTCAGTTGACTCGTTTCATTGAATGATATGGGAGGAAAAGCGAAGAAAACAAGGCAGTAAGGCATAAGAAAAAGCATTCAAACATGTGTATATACATAGGGAAATTCTTTTGTGTGATGGAACTTCATTCAGCCAGCAGCACTGAGGAGTGAAAAAAATAAAAATCCTGACCGTCACAGGAGGACATATGAGCACATGTCCATGAGCAAATAAACACCCGTCAATGTCGCTCATACGCCCCCGTGCCACGAGCAATGTATGTACATTAGACTGTCCCAAGAATATATGGAAAAAAACTTGTTTGCAAATTTTGATATGCATACCCTCTTTATTTGTGCTTTTTAGCCTAAATAACATATACATATATGAAGTTTTATAGCCATACAATAACGCTAACCCGTGCCGACTTTTAGTTGAACTTTTAGTTAATAACTTGAGTTAAGGCTGTCAAATCGTCCATGACAACTTTGGAAATACAATAAATTCGAAATGTTTACCATATTTGAACGAATTTCTAGTAAATCTACATCTTTAAATTTTTAAAAGGACGAAAGGATTTCTCGCAAGGACATGAAAAAAGTAATTAATGGAAATAGTACATGGCCCTTGTAAGGGTGTATTACAAGCCCTCAAAACGATATGTTTTCTAGTGGAATAATTTGTGTATGTCCTGAAGGATTGCAATTGTAGAACATTTTTAATTGGTGTGACAGGGCGTATGACGAACATTAAATTATTAAATTCAACTTGTATTACAAATTTTTTTCCTCATTTAAAAAAATACCTTTCATAATATTAAATAATCAAAATAAAGTGCTTTATCTTTGACATGTCCTCTCGGGTTGATATAATGGTTGTACTTCCGCATGACATACAAAAAATTTAACTAAACGTAATTTTCATATCGTGCTGATTTACAACAGTTTAACAGCCTGAAGGGACATATAAAATAAGAAAGCATATGGTTTGGTTTATTTAATATTATGTAAGGCATTTTTTTAAGAAAAAGGAATGTAGTAGAAAAGATGAATTTATTAATTTTGTATTTATCATACGCCCTGTCACACCAATAAAAATGTTCAGAATTGCAAGTTTTCAGGAGATACACAAATTATTCTACTAAAAAAGAATACATATGTAGCTTTGTAATTAACAAAACTTAGGACCTCAGCAAAAATTATTTTTGGCAACAAAATATCTCCGATGAACATTAAATTATTAAATTCAACTTTTATAACAAATTCGTTTCCTCCTTTAAGAAAAATGCTTTTCATAACATTAAATAATTGAAATAAAGGGTTTTAGTGTTTGACATGTCCTCTCGGGTAGATTAAGGAACAAATTAAAAAACTGGGAAAATATCCTTTAAAGTTTTTATTCTTTAGTATCATTAATATATTAATAGGATTTTAATTAAATTAAGATTCTTCAAAAATCATTAAAAATTAAAAATATTTGAAGGATAATATTTTTAAAGGACATTTTTGACATGTTTCAGAAGGATGATTGAAAATAAAAGTTATCGTAAATCTTGTTCCGAATTCTTCTATAATTTGATACCCATATGTCCATATTTTGTGTAAACTTTTGGAAATATATCTTAATTTATAGTCCTTTGGAAAAAATCCTGACTACGAGGTAAAAAACCAAAAACGCAGATTTACTAAATATTATGTCCTAATACTGTAGGGAGTATAGTAATACCGTCTTATACAGAAGTGTAATGAGTAAATTGACAAAACAGGCGAACTGCACCAAGCTTATTCTGATAACATTGACTGCAAGTCGGCACGGGTTGCCGTGGTCTGAATTGCATAAAATTTTATTCGAATACTTTTCAGGTAAAACCAATGAAATGAGGGGGTATGCGTCAAAAAAAACAACTTTAGTTTTTTGGGACAGTCTAATGTACATATGTATACATGTATGTATGTGTGTATATGTACCAGTATATGCGCGCATGAATAAAAGTTTAGTGGGCGCGTTATTCGGATTGTTGGAGTATGAGCACTCCGCCTAGAAACACATAACACCGTCGTCGCACTGTGCAAGTGAGCAATAGTTAAGTATGTGCGTGCATGTTCTACGTAAGCACAGCTCAATCAAGCCAGTTGCACGAAAAAATCAACTGAAAGGCAATACAAATAAACCATATAAAAGTTTAGTATGTATACAGTCAGTAGTTGTATGTAAGTTTGTGTATATTTGGACAGACATCAAAAGGAAACTGCTGCGAAAAAATCAAACTTTGTTAAGTGCCGGAGCGCTATTTTGAAAGAGAAACAACGGTTCTATGAGCAAAAACGGCAGCCAGCCAGTCATTTAGTTTAGCTAAGAACTATACATGGCACCATTTGCCCAATGTCCTTAGCACTAGTTTTTTCTTGTGTTTGATTGCTTGCCAAGTTAACTACCAGTCACTACTTTCTATTGTTTTTGTTGCTGTTGTGGTCGCATGTGTGCCACAAGAAAGCTTATAAATTATTTACTTGTTTCATAGCAGTTTGCGCTTAATGAAGTCGACTTTTGGGCGCTTTAATCCTTAGCAATCTACATGTGCAAATGTATGTAATATGTTTGCATATACAATTTTTTTTCTACAGAAATTCTCTAAATTCGATGCCTTATACATACATACAATGTACTTTTCGTACGTATGTGTGTACGCATTTTCTGGGAGTCTTTCGTATTCGCCGGTGAATACTTAATTTATAATTATTCCTCTTACTTTTGTTTGAGGGCAACTTACGAGCAGGAAAGTACTCGAAACGAAAAGGCGTTCGGTGAGAAAGAAAAATGTGTTCTTATGAGGGTGACTTTAATGTTGTTTAATCGGACATTGAGTGAGTTGGAGATTTGTTGAATGGGCACACCTGTTTGATGTGGCGCCGAATTGGTGTAGAAGACATTAAGGCATTGAAAGTGTAGAGGATTATTACAGGGGGCTAGAAGAAAGTAGCGAATATGTTTTTGTGTGATCAAAGGTAGTTGGGTGTTCCAACTTGACTACAAGAAATATGTCGAATAAGTATTTGAGCTCAACAGGTAAGAAGTGAAATGTTAGCACTAAAAGCAAAAAAATAGCAATGTTAACTAGACTCGTTAACAGATTTTAATGATTTGAGATGAAATGCAGCTTTTTCTTAACTTTTGAAAATGCTAAGTTTGGGACAACGAAAATTAGGTTTAATAAATTTATTATATTTAATAAAAGTAAGTTTCAGCGGTTTAGGTCTTATTTTTAAACAGCAATGTGACTATTTATTTAAGTTGAGAAGTAAAAGGAAAAATCAAGAAAAATTTAGCACAAGAATCCCAGGCAGGGAGGAGTGGAAAGAAGATATTAACACTCCACCTGATAGTATAGACATCTATTTATAAAGGGGGCTCGCAACTTGACGTTAAGGTAGGAGGGGGAGTTTTCTCACGAAACCCCCCTCTAAAAATCTCTTTTAGGTTGCCAGACTACTGCAGCGTATACCAGGCTGAAGCTATTATGGAGGCTGCTGAGCATCTCCGAACCGAAATGATGGGAGAGGCTCTTCAGTGTCAATGATAGCCAGGCTACAATTAAGGCTCTGATCTCTTTCAATTTTTACTCAAAGAGTGGGCTGGACTACCACCTATCTCTGCAAGAGATGGTCAAGCAGTACAGACTTCACCTGACTTGGGTCTCTGGTCACAGGGACATAGAGGGAAACTGCATGGCAGATGAACTTGCAAGGCAAGGCATGACCAAGCAGATTCTTCCTGGTCACTTGCTGGCTGCTACTTAGTGAATTTTCATACAAAAAAGCTGAAGAAAGATGGAGTCAGAGTACAACATGTCGAATTTCCAAGTAGACGTGACCTTAATGGGATCGGAAGCGGTCACAAGGATTATACCCTCTTAGAAGAGAGGATATATCTGATGTTGTGGAGGCTCTAACTGGGCACTGTCTAATAGGTAAGCACGCGGAAAGGTTCGGTGTGCCTTTCCGAAGATGCTGCCGTAGATGTAAGAACTACGAAGAGCAGGAAACAGTCTTATACCTCCTGTGTAAATGCCCTGCACTATGTAGAAGCAGGCTGCGACATCTGTGTTCACCGTTCCTGGCTGACCTTAGGGAGGTTTCAATATCAACGCAAGATGCCTGATGAGATTTATCAGCGACACGAAGTGGTTCAACAGGGAGGAAAGTTGAACGGTGTGAAACTGTGGTAACCCAACGGGTCTTCTATCTATGGTCTAAGTGTGTCGCTAAGGCTGCAGCCACCTCTACCTACCTACCTAAGGTGGCTGTTAAATACGTGAGTTTTGCCGTAACATACAGTTATCAATTGATGTAGGTGGATTTTTATTTTCTGTGTTGCATTTCTCAGAAAGTGCCCAAATGCCAAAGCCATCTGATAATATGGGGTTTGTCGATAGATTTCGTCTATTTGCGAGTCCATGTGCAAAGAGCACTCTAACAACTGAGAGACTCTCTTGACTCGCCATTTTTTCAAAATAATTTTTTGCTTTGTGGAAAAGTTTATTACATTTGCGAACCAATTTTGCCACTTGGAGTGTTGTAGAAATTATATTACCTGCTGTTATTTTGTTGGAAAAGTGAATACTTTTATTGTTATTTGGAGTTAAGGATTAGTACATAACAACAATCATATCCCATCGAACTATTATTGCATATATCCCCACCAGTTAATATTTTTGTATTTCGAGGTTTATCAAAAACTGTTCTTGGCAATTTAATTTAAGTGTAGATAACGTTTTAATTAAGTTTCACGGAAACTCAGTATTTTTGCTAGCCACTCATGCCTTATGGCGTTTCATTCCCCTGAATAAGCATTCCATATTTTTACAGCAAATATTTGTAGTTTTAACAGTTTTAATTTACTGAAACATAAATAAACAACGATGACCTGTCACGATATCGGACAAACGCTGACTAAATTATTTATACCTATGTACCCTTATATGTTTATGTACGTTACTTAGTTCGTTTAATATACGGGAATTATTATTAATCACTTCATTTTTTTAAATGGTCTTTCAATTGATTGCGCCTAGGTACAATAGTATGTTCCTATGTACATATATTGAATAGTCTTTGAATAAATTTTACTTCTTGTTCACATAGTTTTTTTTTTGTCGCCTTGGTTCACAGTTTGCTCAATATTGCCCAATTGTTGTGTATCTACTTTTTCGGATTCGAAATAAACGTTGGTGTCTGAACATTGGATAAATTGTCTAGAGGTCATCACATATTTCGTTCCTTCATTTACTTTAGTGCAATGAAATGTTTATTTTCTTCATTTTGGTAAGTTTTTCTGTTTCTTTTATTTATACTGCTGCTTTTGTTTGTTTATTCTCCTTTTCATAAGTATACTGTTTTTCTTTCATCAGGACATTTTCGTTTGCCCACTGTAGGGGAGACTTTGTTGTATTTGCTTCTATGCCTGTTCAATAGCATTGGATTCTTTTCTATTTCATGCTTTGTTTTAACAAATCGGCTTTATTAAATTTTCTTCTTTTTCTTCTTTTCAGATCATGGCCACAAATTTAGTCAACTGTAAAGAGAAAGAAATACGAAAAATGTTGTATAATTCAATCGCAATATGGCACTTAGAATATATGTTTATATGCGTCTGTTTATATGCATATACAAAGGTATTTTTTAGCTAAAAGTTTTTATCAAAACAACGCTTATGCCAATTATAATATTATTCCAATAAAGTCAGCATTTTAAATTTGGTTTATAGGTAGGTACTAATTTTGTGGCTATTTATACGTATGTACATTAGGATGGATCATTTTAACAAATTTTTCTTGGATCAGGAACGGATACCCGGGAAAAGTGGCCTACACTTACTAGAAATACACTTGCAAAACCCACTTCGAATCGGTCAATATCTTTTGTTCGTTCTTTTAGCTTAATTTTTTTGAAATTTACGGTAAAATGACTGGAGGTGGCTGCACATCTGGCTCCACCCACGCCCTACCCAACCTACCAACCATATTGGACGTGTCTATTACAACTTTTCGCTTGCAAAGGTACTTACAAATTCTCTTACTGTCAAATAATGGTACCGCTTGACGAGAGAGAAGGGTTGACCTTATATGTCTGTCACGAGCTTCGGGGCCGATGACTTTTGCTGAGACTTCCGTGACTAACTTTACAGTTATCTCTACAGCAACAGTGGGACAAGGAAAAGAAGTGAAGTTTCACTTAGGTACTACACCATCAGGTGAGGTAAGTTTAAGCTCAATTGTATTTATACTTCTCAAAACTGGAGGGACAGTGATTAAAACATAATTTTGATCCCACGCAATTATGTATGTATGTGTAATTATTTGCTTCAAAATTAACTTTCGGGACAATATTATATCTTACTTGGGACCCAATAATATTTGTCTCTTCCACTTTCGCTTCTAGGATTTTCTTCAGTGCATCAACGGCAAGCCTTGAATCCGTTACCGTTCCAAGGAGAACGTTTTCAAGCATCGCAAAAAATGCATTATTCTAAATGGATGCATCTACAACAGTTCGATACTTCAAAGGAAGGTACCTTGAACGCTTGATTGTTTCGAAGATATGACGGCAACCATCAGCAATTCACTTGTTCTTTCTTATAGTGAACCACAGTGGTATATACACTGTTAATAAGTACTTCACTATTACTTTCATTTTATTGGTGGACTGTTAGTTGAAATGTACAGTCTTAGAATTCTTTTTGCAGTGGTAAGCCAGCGAGCAAGATTAATAGGACCTGGTTTCCGAGATGCAAGTTCGACGGAACATTTTCCGGAGTGAATAGCTTTTGCTATTTCGAGGAAATACTTTTGAGCTATGCTAAGTTCTTTTGTATCCATTTTAGGTAAATTACATTCTATAGATTTGTACTTAGCAATAGCAAGTGTTTCACAATTAGGAATTTTCAATCCTATTGGACCTGTATAATTGTTTATGAGTCTTCCCTGAATGGCGTCTTCTTTTTTTTTCTTTATTTCATCTGTTGTGGACTTGCTTCTCAAAAAGCTTTAAAAGTTATGTGTTTTGAGTGTAAATCTATTATAAGTTATTTAATACGTCTCTCTGAGACCGTTGGAATTAGAGATGGGCGCGGGCCTAAATTTTCAGGCCCGGCCCGGCCCGGCACGAGTGCAAAATACACTTTCAAAACCACGCACGAGCCCGCACGTTAAGAATTTCAGTGAGGCTCGGCCTGGCCCGGCACGACGAAACACGCCCAAGCCCGAAATGATAGAGCCGACCTTTATTTTATACACATTTTTTTATTTTGTGTGAATGTATGTTATGTACTAACGCTTATTGAAAATAGCTCTTAAATAGAATTTCGCAAAAAATATTTACTTAAGCGAATAAATTGAGCACGTGCTTATAATGATTTTTTAGATCAAAGATTCATCTCACATAAAAACTAATTACTCAAATTTAGTTGAGAGTTTCAAGCGATTAACTGGTACATAAATAAAATAAAATACAAATATTAATAACGGGCTTTTTCTTGCTTATTCGTTCTTTTATGAAATTTTACTGAACGCCCATGCACGCACGAGTTCGTGCTGACAGCAAATATTCCGGCCCGTTCCCGCGGGCTTTTGGCAGGGGCCCATCTCCAGTTGGAATATAAGATTTCCAAATTGACATTAATTTCAGAGTTACTTCATTCGCAATATCTTGAAATGAAGGTTCCTTGTTGCCGCAAGGTTGAAACCGTTTTATCAAATTCCTTAGGATGTATTAATAAACAAAATTTTTTGAAAGTAACGAAATAAAAAATTTACTGAAAGTTTCCAAAAGCCAATAAAGATTATTTATTCGTTAATTATGTGGTAAATGTTTATAGCGTAAAGTTATTTCTAAAGTGGATAAACTTCCAAATGGTTTAAGAAAGATTTTCATTTCTTTCTTTTTTTTTATAACATGTTTAAGTTTATTCTATGCCTTACAGGAGGGTGATTCAGGAAAAGTGGTTATTTTTCAAGGTGAGATAAATGAAGGTAAGCAGTTGCTCTGATGATATCAAGTCAGCAGAGAACTGAAAAAAACGTTTTTTTTCTAAAGCAGGCATTTCTGCCCCACCCTTTTTGCTGGTATTTAAAAAAAGAACCACTTCTGAGTCTTGATTTTGAGTTTTTGTTTTTTAGTAAAGATTTTTCTTCGACAAGTGATCTTTAAAGTGCATTAGTAAAACAACCGGATCCACATTAGAATAAGTCCAAGTTTTAGTCCTTTTACCTTAAATTTCAAAATAGAAGTCTGAAGAACGAACAAAAGATATTGACTGATTCAAAACGGCGTTTGCAGGTGTATTTCTAGTAAGTGTAGGCCACTTTTCCCGCATAGCCGTTTCTGATCCAATAAAATTTTTTTAAATTGACCCTCCCTAATGTACATATTCCGTGTTCATTTTGGAAACCTTTACAAAAACAAATGTATGGCGTTCATTTATGTACAATATGTATGTATGTAACTTTATATAAAGCTCACTAGTCTTTAAAAGAAGAAGAATAAGTCTTTAACACATAAGAAATATATGTATGTATATGCATGTAAATATATATTTTCTTATTTCATAAGTATTCTTTACTTTCTTAGTATTTCTGTCTGTCTTTATGGGACAAAATATTTGCCGATTTCTCGTTCATTTAATTCATTTTTTTTATTTGCTGTCACTTCCCGACAAATGTATTTGTTCTCGCACGCTTTTCAAGCAGAAAATTGCTTTTATATTCATGTGTGGCTGGCCAGTTCATTCGACCGTCACCATGCCTTCCGATATTGTATTCAGAAATGCATTCATATTACTTGTGAATATGTGAGTAAAGCTTATAAAATTTTCCATGTGCGCGGTTGTGCATATTATTTGCTTGGGAAATTAGGCAGAAATATAAATATTTAAGGTGATTTGTTTCATGACAAATTTATGTAATGGCAGCAATTCTTTATTAGTTGGCCGTTTTTGGTTTAAGTGTAGTAAAACTAAGTCTTACCAAATTGCCTTCCAAATAAATAAATGACAATAAAGAAACAAGAATTTTTAATAAATTACCGACGTGTTAGAGGTTATTCCGTTAAACGAGAATAAGCCAAATAAATCTTAAGTAATGAAAAGGTTTGTTTAAATATCTACAAAAATCAGTCACCATAAACCTCTTCGCTAAACTTAAGCTTTGCCGTTCGAAACGGGCCTGAATTTGCGGAATATTTTTTTGTAAAAATTTTAAAAGTTTTCCCCGGGTTGAGCTCATCCATAAGCTGTTCATCCTCAAGGTGGTAAGTTCGGAACTAGAGGTTTTATGATTCAGAGGATGGTCAACAGTGGTGGGGGAGTCATCTCACCGCTCCTATGGGTTATAACAGTGAACCAAATTTGGGGCATGGAGGCGGATGAGCACAGAGTAAATGCGATTGCAGACGATATGGCAGGAGTGGTTCAGATTAAATTCATAGAGACCTTATACGATCAAATAGAGCGCCTGGTTAAATCTTTGCATTTTACGTATGAGAACGGAACGAAAGAAAATGCCAACTTGAAAATTCAAATTCGTTTAACTTATTCGCAATTGACTTTAATAATTTTAATAAAATTATACAATTCACTTCCATTATAACATACAAAATTATTAACGACGAGTAATTATTATAAAACATGAATCAAAATCTGCTGAGAAACACTAACCCTTGCGAATTAAGAAAGGCAGAAAATGTTGCACTTTTGTCTGGTCAGAGGGCAACATGTTGAGAAAAGACAAACAACCCAGAGCAAATGCTGAGAAATGAACACGAAAATTCGGCAGGGAAGAATAAATACAACATTATTTCGAGAAAAGAAAACGACATAAGAAAGCTGCAACGGTAATTTTCACTTTCAAAAAAGCAATAAGCATGTCATGGGAATTCTACCCAAGAAATGAGTTCTCTGGATAAAATGGGAAATGTGCGATTAATTATTAGCTCTTTGGATATACTTTTGTACATTTGGAAGGTCCTTGAAATCAAATGAACTTTTTTTTTCGTCCCACCCGCTTAATAAAGATATCACATATAAATTTGGTCCCGTTTGGAGACGGCTAAGTCGTTTCGCAAGGGTGTCAAAGCTCAGAATACAAAAAAAAGAAAGTTTTTGTAGCAAGTTATATCAGAGACTATTCAGTACATAAAAAGCCTACAGGCTCGGTGTTGAAAAGCTTATATTTTTATACCAGAACACACTTTTGCAGAAAGGCGGCCGCCGTTGTCGCGTGGCTAGAGGTGCACACTAACACTCGGTAGTTCCCGGGTTCGGTCCCTGTGCACAGTAATGAAAAAAGTCTTTTGCTAATAACGGTCGCCCCTGGGCAGGCAATGACAACCATCCGAGTTTATTTCTGCAATGAAAAAGCTACTCAATAAACCAATAGCATTCGGAGGTGGCGTGAACTAAAGATCGCTTCGCTTTGTGTGACAACATCAAGTTGCGCACCGCAAATCGGAGGAGAAGCTCGCTCAAGCCCTAGCAAATGTGTGAGCGCCAAATATTTTTTTTTTGTATACTCATGTTTTCGCATAACCGTTGTTTGTAACAGCCCAAAGAAAACGAGATTTATACGGAACCCATGTTCAAAATGAAAATAAGAGATCGACTAAGCCATGTCTGCCTGTCCGCCCATCTGTTTGTGCACACTATAACTCGCGTAAAACTTAGATATCTCAACGAAACTTGGAACGCGCAAATCCAACATAGACCAGGTATTCACCAAACGCTAGATATCGGAAAAGACTCCCGAAAATAAAATCGACACACACCATCTATTTGTCGATTTCAACGCCACATCGACAGCACGAAAAGGAGTTGCTTATGCGCCGCGAAGTCTGAATTTGGTATGCCTGCGAAACCAATACGGCTGTGTAAAATGGCGGTAGCAATACCACCATCTCCATTAGAATTTTAAAGGAACTCTCCGAGCCGTTTGAAACCAAACGAGGTTTCAGAAAATGTGTCTCCCTTATTTTTATACCCGAGCGCACTGTGTGCACAAGGGTATTATAACTTTGTTCACATAACGGTCGTTTGTAACAGCCTAAAAATGGGCGAAATCGGACAATAACCACGCCCACCTCCCATATAACGGTAATTTTCAGAAATACAAAAACTGCGATACTTATTTTAGTAACTACTGAAGCTTATTGACTCAAAATTGATACATACAATGATATATTAACGAGTAATAAGAATATTATAAATTTTGGAAAAAGGGGCGTGGCCACGCCCACTTATGGATTTATACGTATATCTCGGTAACCGCTCTACCGATTTCAACCAAACTTGGCACAGGTATTAATCTTCGCCCAGCATAGGAAACGACCGAAAATTTTTGAAATCGGACAATAACCACGCCCACCTCCTATATAACGGTAATTTTCAGAAATACAAAAACTGCGATATTTTAGTATTTACTGAAGCTTATTGACTCAAAATTGATGCATACAATGATATATTAACGAGTAATAAGAATATTATAAATTTTGGAAAAAGGGGCGCAGCCACGCCCACTTATGGATTTATACGTATACCTCGGTAACCGCTTTACCAATTTCTACCAAACTTGGCACAAGTGCATATACACACTTTCGTTTGAAACCCGAAATAAAGCTTATGAGAAAAACGAAGTAACGCATACATGTACAGTTTTGGTTGAAAACCGAAATAATGCATATATGAAAGACGAAGTAAGGGAAATTGAATAACTCAGTGAGAGGGGAGGCCAGTATGTTTGCATGTATGTATTTACATAAAAAAAGATATTTATTCAAGCAAAATATGGTGGGTAGGCACAGTAGTCAATGTTATCATGAATTACCACCTCTGCAGGGTTGTAAGCCAAGCACAAGCAGAGTCCGCAAAAAACTCCAGAAGCATTATCCAGCATCAGAGTAGGCCGAGCATACTTTAAACTGCCATCAAATTATAACTTAAGAAAGTTGTATTAGATGGCAGTTGAGAAGTGCAAGTGCAAAAATTTCATAAATATAATGAAGGAAATTTCTGCACATGCAGCATTACATAGCATGCATATAGGCGCATGGTGTTAGCAATCACGTCTAAACAGAAATGTTTGGTTATTGGCCCACCGTTTTCGGGGTGGGGGCGGAGGGGAGGGGGCGTGGCCCACTAAACCCCTCCCATTGGAAAGGGGACAGTCCCCACTTTACAAAAAGCCGCACCTTCTCACCGCTCTCACCACCCATAGACCCCTGGGGAGCCCTTCAAAATGGTTAAAATTCGCAATTTTTCAGAGAAAAATTATGTTTTTCGATGAGAAAGACCTAAAATGTTTGTTGTAGAAATAAAGGTTTTTGCCTTACGGGGTTTGCCTTGTATGAATATTCAAGCTATTCACAGTATTTTTGCGCAGAACTTCTTTCTGCGTAGGCGGCCTTCGGCCACGCTTAGAGATTATAACTCTTACTAAGTAGAATTCTCCTTTCTGTGTTGCCCAACAAGCGAGGCAGGGCCCCGCTTCTCATCACAAACGGTATATAACATTTCTTGTGCATATGAATATTCAAGCGATCCACAGTATTTTTGCGAAGAACTTAATTCTTAAAAAATGCAAAAAGGTGCATAATTTATAGTGAAACTGAGAAAAAATTAGTGAATAAATACAACATTTTTTTATTGAACTAAAGTTTGAACCTTTGACTCCGCATGTACGCAAAAGCTTTTTTGGATCGGATCACCCCATTTGACAGAATAGCCCGAAAACGGTGGGCCAGTAACTAAACAGCACAGTTTCGGTTCAAATCCGAAATAATGCATATAAAAGAAACAAGGTAATGCATACATCCACAGTTTTGGTTGAAAACCGAAATAATGCGTATGACAAAAACCGAAATAAAGCATATATGCACAGTTTCGGTTGAAACCGAAATAATGTCTAAATGCACAGTTTCCATATGCGCAATTTCGGTGCCCCACAATTTTAACGTCTGAAAGGGTCAAATTTTAATTTACATTTGTTCTGCTAAATTCAAATTAACTCTGATCGTCTGTATCCCATATCAATTAACCCTGCCTAGATCGGCTTGTCTCCCAGGCGTTGTCGTCAATCTCAGCTAACGGAAGTCCCAGGAAGCGTGCTACTCCTGGGTTAGACCACAGGGAGAGGGGCGTTATTTTAGTGGGGCTTTGCGGGCATGCGACGAGGTGGGTTGAGTCGTGGGGTGACTCGCCGCATGCCGAACAGATATTGGGCACATTTGGATGAATCCTGCTCAGGTTTGAGTTCAACCTACTGCAGTAACCACAGCGGACGACATCGACATCATCGGTATAAATAAGAACTTCTTCTGTTCTGCCTTCTCGGAGTTAGATAGATAAGCATAGCGTCTAGGTCTGGTGGTGAACGAGGACAAAACGAAGTATCTCCTGTTATCAAACAGGCAGTCAGAGCATAAGTGTCTCGACACCCACGTCACTGTTGACGGTTACAAGTTCGAAAAAGGAGACGACTTCGTTTATTTATGAATCAGCATTAACACCAATAATAATACCAGCCTTGATATCCAACGAAGAATACTTCTTGCCAACAAGTGGTACTTTGGAATGAGTAAGAATTTAGAAGTAAGGTCCTCTCTCGTCGTACAAAAATCACACTCTATAAGTAACATGGGAAATGAAAACATCTGATAATGCGACTCTTGGAGTTTTCGAGAGAAAGATTCTGCGGAAGATTTACGGGCCTTTGCGCGTTGGCGATGGAGAATTCCGCAGACGATAAAACGGTGTGCTGTGTGAGCTTTAAAGCGATATAGACATATAGATTAAAATACAGCTGCTAAGCTGGCTTGGTCATATCGTACGAATGGACAATACAGCAAAAAAAATGTACAACGCGGGTCGCGATACTGGTAAGAGAGGAAGAGGAAGGCCTCCTCAGCGAAGGAAAAACCAGGTGGGGAAGGACTTCGCTTCACTTGGCATTTCCAATTGGCGTCAGTTGGCACAGAAGAGAAACGACTGGCGTGCTTTTTTGTACTCAGCAAAAATCGCTTAGGCGGTTACAGCGCCATTCAAGAAAAAGAATTGTAGATTTGGGTGTTCAATTATTTTTTCAAGTCTTTCGAAAATGTTTGAAATAGGAAAGAATTATACCTTCATAAGTACAAAATGAGGGTTGCTTTTAGAGAGGTGAAAAAACGACCGCACCTTGACTTCTTCACTTTTTTCTTCTACATTTGTACATATTTTGGTTGGCACACCTATTCAGACAATGCTTTCTTTGCATATTTTTGATAGCTGTAAAATAGTAGAATAAAGTCATTAATTCAGTTTATCCTTTGGGACTATGTGTTTGGTTTTTGTCTTTGTCTGCCTAGGAATATGCTTCCCAATTTGATGAATGAATCCAATTATCTTTCGATACACAACATTAAATTTTTTATACTACACTACTCCCGCAAACGCCTGATGATTTATCGCGCAAAGTGTCATAGATATTCATAAATGAAGTGTCAGAAATTAACAGAATTATGCAAATACACAAAGAGAACCAGTCATATACATACACACGTGAATACATATATACATACACGTACACGTAGTATTTATATATAATAAGTATGTATATGTGTATGTTTTTTGGAATAATATTTACGCACGCTAAGAGAAAGCAAACGTGAAATGAGCAGGGACATTTGAGACAATGGCGCATTGTCAAACGAATAACAACAAAATCAGTAACAATAAAAGTAGCAAAGCATTGCCTATGAATGGAACGCACGCCCAATTCGCCCGATTCGCGTTGTAATGCTGCTACGCGAGGCCACGTGCGAATGGTTAAGCGCAAGAGTGATTGACGTTCTGGCGAGGGTGGAGGGAGGTGGAAATCGCTATGGTAGATGGAATGCTGGTAAGCGCTTTGGAGCTTGTAAAGACTGTAGCAAATGTCAACTGCAGGCGTGAGCTCGTGGGGGCGGGTTGATTGCCCCATTTTTTTGTGTGTTCGCGGGAAAGAGTTGACTGCGCGAAATGCTTTTCCCTCCGAAAAAAAAGTTTATTTTTACGTCTCCATGTAAGTATGTACAGACATACACGAATCACCACTTTTTCTAATACATATATGTGTGTACAAATGTACATATGTATGTGAAAGAGGGTTTACTAGCTGGGATATGTTTTGTTGCACGTTTGATTGAGCTGGGACTTGGTGTTCACTTTTTTTGCTCGCCACCACATATTCGGGCGCTGTTGAGTTCAAAGAAAAAAATACACAAATTTTAACTTCCACAAAAGCTCGCAAGCGATAAACATTCACGCGTGTAATAATCTATACATGCATGTACTGGCCAAAAAATGGTATAAATGTGCAAGCGCACATTATAATATATACATACTCGTACATAAGTTTGTATGATAAATTTACTGCCAAGCTTTTTACATACGTGTACCCATACATACGCTTGTGCAGGCAAGCAAACACACATACAATACATATTTGTGTGCATTTGTATATTATATCCTGCCGAAAGTGCACTGGTATGCGTGTGAAAGTGAATGAAGTGTTTATCGCTGTTGTTTGATTTAATTTATTGGCTTAGCGCCATTGTGGCTGATGCGCACATTTACACTTCGGTCTCAACCCCAACGTAAAAAGCAAATCCGATTATTTTTTGATGTTTGCGGTAGAGGAGAGGGTGTAGCTGACTCAAACTCGCTGAGAGAGAAATTTAAAACTTTCAAAAAATGTGCTTTTTAACAGAATGCAACAATATTCGGAAAGTGTTTTAAAGATGCTGAAATAATCAATTTTCAGCGAATAGTGGTTAAAGCAGACAAATAAAGAGTTTTTCTTTTTATACTTTACCATAAATCTGAATCATATCAAAATGTATACACAAAAAAACGTTCAAAAGAAAGCCGTGTAAAACGAGTATCAAATTTGTATATTTACGGCAAGATATTCTGAACTCATTGGGACAAATATGTACTTATTACAAAACCGGATATATCTCAGCTCATTGCACAGCAACTTCGACAGCTAGAACATGACTTCTCCAATGGAGTCTCCAATAAATTAATGGTGAAATGGTCACATCTTGCGCTAACGCTTCATTTGCCTGCAGGAAAATCTCTCTCTCGCCCTCTCATATCAGGCTTAGGAAGTGCTTATTTGGCTTGGTGTGCGCCTCTAACCATATGGGCTCACTGAGCTCCATACATACTCACGCAACAAAAGGTAATCCCTACCTCCTCTTACTCGATCCCAGCTCTAAACCTGGTCTCCCGCTCTCTCTCAGCTAAACAGCACCTCTAAATGAATCATCCGATATTGATTTTTTTTTTTATTTCTTTATTTTAAAAACTTCTGAGATAAATTTAAGCCCTTTTTTAAATAAATTGAACGTTTTAAAGGTACTCATTTTGCATTTTTTTCTAAAAAGAGCTTCATATGCAAAACTGACAAAAAACAATACTTCTAATCGATTTTTGTCTGAGGTCAAAGTTTTTTTCACCGCACAAACAATTCGTTCCACCGAAGTTGAAGTTTCCGGCAATCAAAAAATATATTCAACGATTGCAACTTTAGTAAGATGGTTGAACACATTCACCCAACAAAACAAAACCGTCTTTCCATTCCGTGATTTTCGTTCATAAGATATCAGAGTTTCGTATGCGAATTCGCAAATTACGGTATTATGTGAAAACTGCAATATTAATGCAGTATTGGAGTTTGCTGCGTAAAACAGTACAGATACCAGCGTTATGTATCTACATATTTATGAGCGTAAACCTCTAATGGCATGGTTTTATTGTATTTGCTTTCAACGCTCTGAATGACGGCGCATTTCGGTTTTTAACAATTTACCCAACTTAGCTATTCATTAGTGAAACTTAAAGACATAGTGAATACGCTAAATGTATGTATTAAGAGCGCTGGAGATCGAAGTTTTTTATCCATGCGAATTGTTTATAATCATGTTTATTTTAGCAACCTAATGTGATTTCTTTACTGATCTGAAGTGATGTTTCTATTTAGCATTATGTGAAAACTACTGACGCCTGAGATGAAAAGTTATTGATAAACGAACATATGGAATAGTTTTCTTATACTCCTGTAACAAACTTAATTATTTATTTATTTTTGGTCGCGTTCATAAGACGTAGCTGTTTAGCCCAACTGCTACGAAACTGTTGGCAACTGTTGAACTCAACAATTACGTCTTAGAAACGGCTTGATGAATATGTTGCCAAATGAACAGCTGATAAATATAAACAAACAAAATGAAATAGTTGCGCCGAGTATATTTCCAATTCAACGCTGA
>JAPVRG010240288.1:0-11599 GCA_029783565.1 Rhagoletis cerasi
CCTGCAACTGCGACAAAAATCATTGGTGGGGTATCCTAGCCTTTTACCGTGCGTGCCCAGCAGGCAGTGCCCGGTGATTACCCCTACTACTAGTCTTATAGAGGAGCGGTCCAGCCGAGTAGGAGCTATGGATCGCTTTTCATCAATCTTTGGCCAGATTTGCCTGGTAGTATGGCAGGTGGTTTCTGCAGCCCACCTGGTGTTAACCTCCTCGATGAGTACAGCTTTCAGTCTGTGTTTGCAGGAGGTAAGAGGTATGCCCGCATTCTGAGCAGAATTGACTTAAGATATTTCCGTCCCCTTCCTTGCCAGCTCGTCGGCTAGGCAGTTGCCATGGATGTCCCTATGTCCAGGGACCCATACAACAGTCAAGGAGCATTTTGATGCCAGCAGGTTGAGAGTCTTCCTGCATTCTAAGGCTACTTTGGACGTTGTTTCGTTAGATTTGAGGGATTTGATAGCAGCCTGGCTGTCAGAATACATAGCAATAGGCCTTCCTGGAGGGGCGGAGGTTATGAGCCACCGAGCCGCCTCCATTATGGCGTTTAACTCTGCCTGAAAGACGCTACAATGGTCCGGTAAGCGAAAACTGAGGTTTAGCGCGAGCTGTTCAGAGTAAATCCCGCTCCCCACTCTTTCGTTAAGCTTGGAACCATCAGTAAATATGGCCGTAGACCCTGGGTCCAAGTCTGTGGCCCCTTCCCATTCGTTCCTTATATATGCATATAAGCTGCAGTAAAAAAATTACATCTTTGAGTATTTAGGTGTTCACGTTTGTGGTCATATGTAAACAGCAAAAATATCTGGAATTCGAGTATTGACACTGCGGAAAATTAATCTAACTTTAAATTAAATTTATCAGAATATTTTTGTTTTTTCTGGATTAGGTGTCAACTAACTTGCAACTAACTACTTTTGGACATAAAATATCAATAGGAAAAAAAAAATTAATTAAATTTTGTACGAGTTTATTTATTTACTTTATATAACATTACATATTCTTACATTTGTTTGCATATTCTGCTGCAAGTGGTCCCACATTCGTATTCCCTCAGACATGAGATCAAAATGATAATATACAATTTTGACCTTCATTTCAATCATTTCAAAAAAGTTAAGTCGGTTATTTTTTATCAATTGATAATTTTTGCCATTTGGACCGAAAGGTTGGGAATGAGAATTAGCAATAAATTAAACGTGGCCTAGAAAAAATTAAAGTTTAGGAAATGATTGTGAAAAGAATATCGTCGAAGGCAAGCCCATCTAATCATAGATGAACTTCACTATTTCTTATAAATATTTATATAACTGAATAATTTCAACATATATTTCTGTAGTATTCGTCTTACATTGGGACGGTAGGATGTCTCCAGAAATGAAGGGGAAAAATAAAGTTCTAGTCGATTAACGTTATTCTTGCACTTGTTATAACTGTAAAAAAAGTGGAGAAACTGCTGTCTGTTTCAAAATTAAAAGAGTCTCGTGGCCAAATAATGGCTAACGCAATTGGAAAATAGATTCATTGGTTGAAATTGTTGCTTTTGATACGACTTCGTTAAACACTGACTAAAATAAGGGCGCGGCTTATTTGCTTGAAACTGAATTGGGTTTCGGTTTGATTTTTATACCCTGTCGTCATCATATCAGCGACGTACTGGTTTTACTATTCTTAAGTAATGAAATTTATATATTAGACGGTATCACAAAACTAAGTTTAATTTATTCCGAGCGATTTTGAACACAGCTAAATCGGTTTTTTCTATACCTTTTTAATTTGACGTCTGATTTCTATAAACGATAACCCGTTGCAAAGGTATTAAAAAGCCTACATACTTCTTAAGAAAATATTATCCTATCACTTCAAATAAAAAAGTAGCACATAATTCTTTTTCCTGACAACGACACCCTGCAATCAATATAATCTATAGTAAGAAGCTTAAAAATACACTCCCAAGATGAGGAGCGCCTTGCCTATATATTTGCCAAGCTAAATAGCCGAGAACGATACAGCAAACTCTTCATCGGAAGAGTTTCGAACGTCTTGTTGCGCAACATCAGAAACTATAATAAATATATATGTAAGTATGTAAATGATTTCATTACGCCGTGCACCAGAAGATTTTTTGATTGTCTGCAAATCGATATAGGTTTCTGACAGTTTAATCCTTCGAGATGGCCTACGACTAATTTGCCTGTAGTTAATGGCCCAGCGGAGAGAGCTGTTAAATTATTAAAAGATTTCAATCGGGAGTTGATATTCGACGAAAAGGACAAACAATATTTGTTCGAAGATATCGAACACTACCGACAAAAGTACTCATCGCACAAAAATCGTCCCTTATGAGTCAAAATATTTGCAATTAAAATTGGAAATGTAGATTACGACTCGTTGTGTATAATAAGTATTGTCATTAAATAGAGTAAATAAGCGAAATATGCATATTTTTGTATATTTTCACTATATTTTGCCATCCTTAGGTCTGTGATGTTATTGCGTCTCGTGATTTATTAACCAATTTCAGACTTCTATAGTTCTTTGGAAAAGTAATTTTATATACTTTTTGGTAAAGAACAATTTGGTAGCATACCTGAACGTTTTATTCTCTCGAATTGTGAAAATTTCAAAAATAATGCTCAATTTTCTCATTTTCCTTGGTGCAAAGGTTATATGGTCAACCTGGAATCATCAGGAATTACCGAATCGTGTTCAAAAAAAATTGCATGCTTACTTTCATTCCCAACCTCACATTTTTCCGTGCAAAAACTTTTGAACTCACGACCTTAAAATTTTTCATACCAATTTATGGCCACTCTAATGTACATTAGTACCCAAGATAAACAAAAGGATCCTGAAAGACTCTTTTATGAGCTTTAAACTTTCTTAAATCGGAGCTTTTCCCTCATAAAAGAGCTCTTTTTGGGCGATTTTTTGTTCTACGTGGGCACGCTGAATGGGTTCTAAAAAAATAGCCCCGATAAGACTCTACAACCGATGAATTCGGTGCATTTTATGACTCTTTTTCAGTGAATTTTAGAGTCATATTTGACCTTTTTTGGGTTTTTTTTGATGGTTTATTGTAGTCTATTTGGAGCCATTATCTAGCATTTCGTAATACTTGTTTGATGTTTTTAACCCCTTTTTAAAATGATTAAAACACCTACTTTTTTAATATTATTTGTTATTAACATATAAAGAATTTTAATTAATAATTAAAAATATAAATACGTACATATACCATAAACATTCATACTATACACCCCTTGCCAAAATTATAAGCGTACCACATATTGAAAAGTTTTAGCAATTTATTTTTTTGTTATTTAATTTTAGTTATTTTTGAACAAAAATGTAGTTTGTTCTTTAAAAAAAAACAATGAGGCAATGTTTTTGTCTCGAGGAGGGGATTTTTGGTAAATCAAAGGCCGACAAAAATCATTAATCTTTTGCAAAAGAAGTATTCCGAATAGTTCAGTAGAACCCGAAATAAAACACATTTTATTTTTGTTGGAAAATCATACGGAAAAAACCAAATTTTTGTTTGTTTTTTTTTTTGTTTTTTTTTGGAGCACCTGAGGTCCGTAGGAAACCCCCTCCTCGAGACATAAAAATTGGTGTATCACACTTTAAAATCCGACTATAAATGCCGAAGGTATGAAGAAAAATTTAATTGGCGATTATTAGGGATGTCGAAAAAATTTTTTTGTTATTTTTTTAAATGCTTTTCAAAAACACTTCATAAGAGGGGGTGTACGGCGATTTTTTATTTTCTATACGGTCTAATGTACATACACACATAAAAATGTTAAATTTTTTTAGATACATGTATGTATTTAATTTTTTTACATACATATGTGCACTGCAAATATGTACGATTACCGTTGTTGATAGGCCTTTGTTAAGTTCATGCGTTAAAAGTTGGTTACAGGTGCTCTCGTTTCTGCTACACATACATAAGCACCGTAGGCTTTTAGCGAAATGACAGAACAGTTTTATGCTTTTTCTGTCGATGAATATTTCATAAGAAAAGCATTTAATTTGACTACATATTGAACCAGATGTGTACTTGAAGGAATTTGCGTATATCTGTACATATGTTGAGATATGCCGTTAAACAGTACTTGATGATTTAATGGAAAATACATATTTAAACCATTTAAACGTTTATCTTATCCATGTGTGAAAAAATTACACAAACATTTTTTTGGAAATAATTTTTTCAGCTTTTTTTTTTTAACTGATGCTCATACAACTTTTTGATATTTTCTATCGCATCAATGTATCATAAATAATCATTAACTGGATGCAAAAATATTATTTGTTTGAAACAGATGTGTTTTAAATATTACGTTGCTCACTCTTATGCGTGACTTTTCACACATAAGGCATTTACGTGAACCAAGTTATTCGATTTGGTAATGTTATGAGCCAACGCCAACATCAGAAAAGCTCTACCGACAAATTTGCTCCCTCCAGTATTCGAAAAATGGTTCCAGTGTATGGTTTTTTTCAATCCACCTCAAAGCGGTTCAATTGATTAGCAATTAGTTTTCGGGGACGAAGCAAGTTTCGCCAATTTGAATATTGATTTGCTCTGCAACATGATATATTTAGAAAAACCATACTTGAACTCAAACAAGTAGGGGCAGCTCTGTCTTCGGCTATGCCGAAGCCTTCATACCTTTCATGAGCATCAAAAAACTTAACTTCACCCTTGATTTCTTTAGGAGCTACACATTACTTATACTAAATTGATGTACACTGTGAACTACACAGATAGTATATACCTATACCTTATACCTGAACATTCCTTATAGATCACCGATCTTGTATGCTTAATTAGTAAGTAGCTCACGAAATTGTTCGGGTTTATATCTAAACAATTAGTTGAACGGGAGAAATAGGTTATAGTGACCCGATCTTTATCATTTTCACAGTAAGCTCTCCGTTGATAATATTTGAAAAAAGTGCGAAATTTCATGTTTCTAGCTGCATATCTCATATCTGAACAATCAGATATATGGGAGCTATATGTTATAGTGATCCGATCTTTGCCATTTTCACTGTAAGTATTCTGCTGAAAATGAGTGAAAGCAGAGCAAAATTTCAAGTTCCTAGCTACATAAATAAAGGAGTTATAAGGAAAAATCACATATCTGAACAATCAGTTGTATGGGAGCTATATGTTATAGTGGTCCGATTTTACCGGTTCCGACAAATGATTAATACATTACAAAAATACACTCACTCACCAAATTTCATTCGGATATCTCAAAAACTGAGGGACTAGATTGTATACAAACAGACGGACAGACGGACATGGCTAAATAGATTCAGCTCGACATTCTGATCATATAAGTATACATTTTGATGGGTCTATCTCTTCTTTTTCTGGTACTTACAAACATCGGACCAAAGTTATAATACCATTTCATGCTCATGAAAGGTATAAAAAGGCATAGTGAACTTGTGGCTCTTAATTTATTTCATAACAATTTTTTCTTATTTTTACCCGACTTCCGAAAAAGGAAGAGGGTATCTATTCGACATGTGGCTTTGTTAATTTGTTGTTTGCTCACGAACAACTTTTTTGTTTGTTAACCGATTCGACTGATTCTTTGGCCTTGCGTTAAGGACAGCCCCACAGTGGTTCCGTTTAAATTTTATCAAAAATGGGTGTGGCACCGCCCACTTATGATTAACTAGGTATATCTCGGTAACCGTTTTATTAATTTCTACCAAAATCGGTGCAAATATTTCCATGAGTCTAGCGAAACTAGTGACCTCGTGACTAGTGACCCTATTACATAAAAAAATTTCCTGGAAAAACTATGAAACCGATTTTTTTCCAAAAAGGTCTCATTCAGTAGAAAATTAATGTGGCTTAAAGAGTGTATCATATTTTTAAGGGTGGATTCATCCCTTTGCCTACCAGGTCGCCCCAAAATCGAAAAAAACTTAATTTGTTTTCTCCTATGTTCTCGTTACAATATTTCTGTATTAGGTGGAGCTACATATCCAAAATTTTTGAGAAGTTGCGGGCAACCTTCTTATTTACAGCAAAGAAAAAAACAAAGGAAGTTAGCACACTTAGACCAACCATGAGGTCCCCAATCTGAAGGGACATATATGTCCCAGTGGTCGTCAACGGTAAAAATGAATTACATATTAAAATTTTTCGGGGTTCATTTCAAGACCTTCCGTCATTTGCGAGAAATTTTTTTATCTGAGTATATATATATCAGTCTGCGAATCCATATGTTCATCCATATGTTCATCGATTGCCTAGCACTTGGTCTCACTCAGTGCTTCTGCGAACGCTTTATTCATATGAATTTTTATATTATGAAAACTTAGGGTGACGCGAAAATTCTGACTTCAGATTAGGATTCAGCGGACCCGTTGAGAAACCCCGGGAGATATTTTTCCTGTTGTACAGTGTTATTGACCCTGTATGACTGTTCCATTATTGGCAAAATGCAAGTGACTGTTCCATTATTGGCAAATTGAAAATTGCCAACTTTGAGCAATAAAGCCTATTTAGTTTCCGGCAGGCGCTGAACCGTCGTAAATTCCCGACACATCACAGTCGGGCGAGGCAACTGGAAACAAGACTTTGCTGTATGCATAATATGGATCTATGAAAGTCGGAAGAGTGTAATCGTCGCTTGGCTTTAACCATTTGAAAGTTACTAGCTCAGATGGCTGTGGCTTCTCATGTAAAACTTTCACTATTATTCGCAGCTGTGTGCGCGCAGCGGAGCTTGGCATTGACTTCGATTTCAATTACTGTTCCAGGTTCTAGGACGGCAGCGCCCTCTTCAAGAAAATCAGTGTCTTCATCGTCCAATTCGAATGCACTTTTATCGTCACTGCTGTCATCGGCATTAACAAATTGAACCAAGGCGAATTTATACAAGGTGGTGTTACTGGCGAATTTGGATTTTCGCCGCGGTACTTCTGAATGTCAAAATAATGTGTTTTGTTGTAAACAAGGCGAAATCATATTACAACAAACACATCATTTTGACATTCAGAAGTACCGCGGCGAAAAGCCAAATTCGCCAGTAACACCACCTTGTATAAATTCGCCTTGAATTGAACGATTTCTTCCTCTGAAATGTAAAACCAGCGCAATCTCGGCATTTAGCAGAAGTAAACGGTCACAGTGCTGTAAAAGTACAACAAAAAAGCGGGCAATTCACGAAAATCAATATACCTATGTGTATAATTAAAATTAATGCGCAATATAAATCGATGATTTTCCGATTGGCTCTAGTGTAGACTACTTTTTTCTATCGAAAGTCTGTTGGGAATACAAAAAAAGGTTGCATAGATGTTTACCATTGACGACATATAGATCCCATATTTTTTCACACCTTTGCCAAACTCGAATCAGGTGTCATATCTTTGAATTTCCCAACGGATCAGTAAGAGGGGTTTTATACGCTTTGCTTTTCGCTCACTGAAACATACAGACCCTATTCCGCCTTACCGTTCTCACTGCCTGTTAATCAACCTTATGTCCTTGGATGCTTGGCACACTCTTTTGTTGATGTGTTTTGTTTTGACATCATCTCGGGTTCTATTGATTGACCGTACATACTTATGGAAATTGGGTTTTATGTTCTCCCACGCATTCTTCGTGGCGACAAATTGTTTCATGTGGGTTTGGCTAAAACTATGTATGGCATGAATGCTCCCTTAAAAAGGGTGCTATCTCAATTAAATGCTTATTATTTTTCCTTAGAACTTGATTTCTCTTCTTCTAAGCTTACTTTTCTGCTACTTACTTTTCTACTAGTAAGATACTTGTTAAAAGAATCATTTTTTTTCTTTATTTTTTCGTTATTCTATAATCTTAATTATTATCATATAGTCTGTAAGCATATTGTTTATTTATTAATAAATGAAATGAAATGAAATGAAATATATTAAGCTTCGTAAGCCGAATATATCGACCCGGTTTTCTCCGATTCTTCCCAGGTCTTAGGAATGTAGGCAGAGTAAAATAAAATCGACCGGAGCCACGACGATGGAGGGAGGTTTGGATGAAAAGATCACAGGAGCACGGAGAACTACTTTAAACACGAAAACATGGTACAAATACACCTCCCATATACTTATATAATAAACTATAAAAAAAAACTGTAATGCGGCTCGGAATGATAAATTACATATCGATGGTCCTCTGCAATAACGACACAATTCAAAATTCAAAAAATAAAAAGTCTTACTACTGTTAATTGGCTCATGTCTCTAATCCTTGTATGATCCATACATATATAATCTTAACTACAAAATTTAGGAATCCTTGCTACTTACTTCAGTACGGATTAGAGATGGATTAGACAAGGATTAGAGACATGAGACACTTAACAGTAGTGAGGGTTTTTATTTTTTGAATTTTGAATTGTGTCGTTATTGCAGAGGACCATCGATATGTATATGTAATTTTACTAAAGAGTCTATTTCCAAAATAATAAACGATTTAAAGAAAGAAATTGAATAAAATTGGTCAGAGCGTATATGCCAGTATTATCGTAGATAATTTTATGAAAATGGTAAGGCGTATAAACACTCAAATGAATAACCTTTCAATGACATCTACGGGGAAAGGTATAAATATATATGTACATTATTAAATAAAGTATCAGTTTGTTTAAAAATAAATATACTTTTAGATTTTGCTATACATTTTGAAGTTTCAGAATAGTATTTGTCATAACAAGAAAAAAATTGAAATTTATTTTGTTTTTTTACAATGGGCACCCTAATGTTATGTACTTACATTAAGGAAAGACTCCATGGAATCGCTTCTCTAATATACAATGCTTACTTGCAAAAAGAAGATAATACATACACATATCAGGATAGTGCATAGGTACATAATATTCTCCAGAGGCTTAGGCACAAAGGAATTGGCTATGGACATTAAGGCAAGTTCTTGATTTCAAATATAGTTTTATATACGCGTTTAATTATATAATTTGACAACTATTGAGTTGATACTTAAGTTTCAGAAATTTATGTTTTGCTGGTGGTTCTTTTTTTAAATAGTTTATAGATAACATTTCAATAGAAACTTATCGGCGATATTATGATATGGGGTCATTCACCTATGTAAATAGATTTATTGGTTGTTATAGAAAACATTTTGCTATACTATTGTTGCCGTTTATAATTTAAAGTTTATTTATACACAAAAGCTCTGATTTACGTTCCTCAGCAAAGTTACACAAATATGTAGGTGTGTGTTAACAGGTTTTTAGATTTATATGCTTTTAGAACTCTGTTATTTAGTCTGTAAGTCTATTCAAATGCTAACGAAATAAAGCACAAAAGTTCATAGCAGCCGAAAGAGCTTTTTTGGAATGTATATACATACACACATACTTCTACTATGTAAGGATAACCATAAGCTTATAATTTTTTAATTTTTTTAACAATGTAATAAACATATGTATTTTAAAAACGTAGACAAGTGAGTTGACAAAATATGGCGACAAGAAAACCTTTTGCAAATTCAGTTGAATTGAATTTCTATACATGCGTTTTGATGGTTAGCCAACTTATCAGCGTTAGAATAAATAAGAAATTAAATTTGCAAACAACTTTACACATTACACATTTTTCTGAAGAACTCCGGGGAATTTCTATTACGAGTTTACACTGTGAAACATCCAATTTGTGGAACTTTTGACCCAATGTTATGGGACTTTTGATGTGGGGAAACAAAATCCTTTTGCGATGAGACTAATCTGCTAAGCTCTAAATCGTTCCACAGTCTAATAGAAGTTTTCCGATAGTATGAGCTATTAATTTCCATCGTAGAGGAGGCCGCCCTGTTTTGAGTTTAATACTTTTAGGGCTGGAGCGTCTGTATCTATTCGAACGACATGACGAAGCCAGCGGAGCCACTGCATTTCAACTCGTTACACTAGGTCCATGTCTTTGTAAAGCTCATAAAGATCATCTTTCCATCGTGTCGCCAACATGTGAAGGCCCGTAAATAATAAATAGCAAACCTTGTTTGAATTCGCCTTGATTCTAGTACATAACTTCACTAAGAAAAGATATAATTAAATTCAACCTTGCCTTCCGTTTCGGTTACCTTGTGGAGTGCAACGCAATGAAATAAAAAGATGTTTATTATTGAAAATATTTTCATTGTAACGCTAATGGATTGATAGTTCCATAATTTTTTATAACTACCAACGAATTTCGATAACTCAATAAATATGGGTAATTCGATAAGATGAAAGAACTCGATGCATTACTATAACTCGATAAACTTCGATGATTCGATAAAAATATATAATTCAATAAAAATTTCATTAACTTGACGAATTTCGATAATCCGATAAACTTTTATAGCTCAATAAATTCCGATAACTCAATAAAAATTGACAACCCGATAAATTTCGACAGCTATACACTTGGATTACCCGATGAATTTCGATAACTTGGTAACTTTCGATAAGTAAGATTTTGATGACTGGATATACTATTTCGATTCTTATCGAAAAATTTAAATTTGCTTATCCTTCCACTTGCTCTTATTCTTATGTACCTACATTTATTTCTCATTGTTTTAATTTTCGTCTTTAACTTAAAATTTGCCTTCGATTTCTTTACTTTCATTGTTTTTTTTATCATTTCATTCTTCATCTTCACATGTATATTTGTTAAAAAGTTTAATTTCAAATACGAAGAAAAACGAAATCCGAAAAAAACTGAAATGAGCAGCTTGCTTTTGGCCATAATTTACAACAAATTTTGCAACCATCTACAGAAAAATGCATTTCCAATGGTGTTCTCGGTTTCGAAGTCGGCGTAGTAGAATCGCGTAATGAACGACCGCAAAATTTATGTTAGTATATTAGTATATAGATAGTAGATTGACGCTAACAGAATTAGGGGATTCACAATAGTCTCTTATAGTTATAAGCCGTAACGAAAAATTAGAAAATTACCACAGTTGTGAACACCCCTTTATAACTATAATGTAATAAATCACTCTCAATCAGATGTTTTAAGAAAATAAAAAATATTTCGCTGCCAAAATGCCAAAGCAGAGGGAAAAAAATAAAATAATCGACGCCCTTTGAAAAAATCAAGCATCAGCAAATCAGCTGATCGGTTATAACGCACTGAATATATAACATACAGAAGTGTATTATTTTAATATCTTTATCTATGCAAGAAACCATTGTAAAATTTTAAGATTTTCCAACGCTTAAAACATCTTGTGAATCCCCTAAATATGTCAGTGGCGTAATATGTTTGTGGCGTGCGCCTTGGTGTTGTCACAGAACGGGGAGCAACCTACAGTTTTACATCGCCTCCGAACGGCGGTAGTATTTTTATGAGTAGCTGTTTTCAAGGCAGAAATACACTCGGAGGCTTGCCGTAGTCTGCCTACGGACGATCGCTATTAGAAAAAAATTAATTTTTAACTTTTTTGATGTTGGTCGGTAACTGGGTGCGCACTGCTTGCTACTACACAACTATCGGTCGGCAAAGGCATGTAAAGCTTCCGCAAATCTTTCTCTCGATTGCTCCAAGGACCGCCTCATCAGGTGATTTCATTTCCCATGC
>JAPVRG010240293.1:0-10197 GCA_029783565.1 Rhagoletis cerasi
TTCCGTACGTCATGCGGACTGCGCCCCTCGTGTCGGTTGGGCGGGAATGGAGGGTAAAACCGTTGGGTTAATTATTATTATTATTAATTATTATAAACTTTGCTTTTTCTAAAAAATCTAATTAGAAAATTGCAAGCTTTTATGAAAATTTATTGAATTTTCCTGAGTTTTGCAAAATGTTTAGCGCTTCTATTTGTATGTATTTTGTTGTATTAAAAACTAAATTTTTATAAACAATTAGTTAAAAGAAATTAAAACAAAAAACGTTGCATGCATTGTGAAAAATTCTCTGCATGTAGACTTTTGTCGTCCACTGTATAAGAAACGTTAGAAGAGTACAGAAACTCACCCGTAAAACAAAATATACAGCAGCAGTATAGGGTAGGACTTTCTCATTGCTGTTAAGAAATTCATAAAAACTTTGTCCAATACACCAGGTAAAGCTATATATAAAATACTGGTATATATTCCAGTATTTATCCAGTCTATTCTGGTAGGGACGCTAATACATATATATGTATGTATACATGTGGTTTGGTATTTGAATTCGTGTCAGCAGTTTGCTGAGCCAATAAGACTACGAAATGTATTTCTTCGTTTTTCTTTGATTGGTCGAGTTGCTATTGACAGCAAAAGAAATGAGTAAACTTTTTTTCTTCATTTCCAAGGAAATGTTTACGTTTTGTTTGACAAAAAGCAATGTGATTGAAATATGGAAAGCCTTGTTGCAAATGTACGCAGTATTCATTTTTATGATAATGCTTGAAATCACACTTTGATCATGGCAGCTGGATTATGTTGTGTAGTTCGAATACGGGACGGATGTGTACTTATGGAAATTCTTACAAAATTCTGTTATGAAATTCTATATTGAAAGAAAAAAGTCTAATTGTGATTAAGCTAGCAATCACAGTGCTCGCCCCGCGCTCCTGGATGAATATTCCGGAATCCGTTGGGTGTTAAACTTATCGTATATACAACGTGCCCTATTCTCAGGATATTAAATGACGGTTTCTCGCCAATGAGACTTCCCCTGTTGTAACCACAAAGGTTGGCGACCACTTCAAAAGATCAAACGGTCATTAGAAAATGAAGACATAATTTTGGGCAAACAAAAATCTGTACGCTTATGGGCAAATCCGAGATATAGTCAACCAGAAACGAAGAAACTCATGTAACTCAAATTCACAAATTTTTGTATCAGGAATTTCATAATAACAATAATAATAGATTAGCGCTTACACAATATGTTTTCTTTTCTGAGTTAGCGCTGTCAAATTTTCATATTCTTTTCTCAGCAGGTTGCTTTTTAATTTGCGCTTGTAAAAATAAAATTATTTTCCGTAACAGAAGTAAGTGTTTTCCTATGAAACTTCTCAGTTGTCTTTATTCCTAAAGTCAGTAAGACTTCACATACAAATCCAAAGGATATCAGACCTATTAGTATTTCTTCCTTTATGCTTAAAAACTCTAGAGGGGATAATTAGTAACTACCTATCCTTCACCATTGACAGTCGACTACTGTCTAACAATCAACATGCTTTATTGAAAAGTCCTTCAGTTACAGGGACTATTGTGTTGTTGCTTTTCTGGACATTGAGGGAGCTTTTAACAACATAGATATATTCGAAGGCCATAACACAGGCCTTGAGGGGATTGGAGATAGACGATTCTCTGGTCGAGTTTATAAGGCAGATGATTTTGTGCAGAGTGATTGCGGAAAACGTCGGTGAGAACTCGCCGTCAAGATATGTGACAAGGGGCACACCGCAGGGTGGCGAGATTTCGTCACTCCTTTGGCACTAAACCGTGAAACCTCTCTTGCGAGAGACGACGTGGAGAAGCGGGAAGGTCCCACAAACTCTTTGCGACTTGATGCAGGAGGCGCTTCGCGATGTATCAAGATGGTCCACGCGTTGTGGCCTCTGCGTCAATTCGGTGAAAGTGAAACTTGTTACCTTTGCATAAAGATACAAGACACCGCTACTGACTCCGCCGGAACTAAACGGGAGACTCTTAAGATTTACGAATAAAGCGAAATTCTTAGGCGTCCTTCTTGACAGTAAACTGAGCTGGAGGGAGAACATAGTCGAGCGTTATGGGAACCCAGCACTGGCCCTATATTGGTGTAAGAGGGCTAGTGGTAAGGAATGGGGTTTGAGCCCGACTATATGCCGCTGGATTAATACAGCGGGGGTTAGACCGATTCTTTATGGTATTACAGTTTGGTGTCCTGCCTTGATCAAGGCCTCTAATCTCAATCTACTCAGCAAAGTACAGAGGATTAGTATGATCGGCATCAGCGGAGCAATCCGGATAACGCCAAATGATGCTTTAAATGTATTTTTGGATCTTCATCCGCTAGATCTAGTGGGTCAGCAGATGGCATCTCTTGCTGCACTTTGCTTAAGAGAGACAGGGCAATGGGTATCGGGATTGCAGGGTCACTTCTATATTCTGGATAAATATAGCTTTCTACCGGGGCATACACACCGTTGTGTTGAAACTGTGTTTCCGGATAGAAACTTCGTCATGAAAATCCCAAACAGGGAGGTATGGATAGAAAACTACTATCCCCACACGGTAGAATAGTAGTTTTCACAGATTGTTCCAAAAATAACGGTGGTGTGGGAGGGGGAGTCTGAGCCGTTTCGGCTACCGAACCACTGTAGTGTCTTCCAGGCTGAGGTCTCAGCTATAATGGAGTCTATAAATGAACTTCGTACTGATTTAAAAGGTAAAGAGGTTCTTATCTTTAGTGGCAGCCACGCAGCAATTAAAGCTTTGAGTTACGTCACAATTAAATAAAAAAATGTGCTGGATTGTCGCCGATCACTGCAGGAGATTTCTAAGCAGAACAGTCTAAACCTCATTTGGGTTCCCGGTCATAGGGATATAGAGGGTAACTGTATGGCGGATGAACTTGCGAAGGGGGGTACGACAAAGCTGATTCTTACGGGAAAGAGCGCATTGGTATGTCTTTCGCTACTTGCAAGCTGATTTTAAGAGAATTTAGCCATGCTCGCGCGAGCGAGAGATGGCTGCAAACTAAGACCTGTCGAATTTCAAGGCGAAAGTGGCCAAGATGGGATCGATCCATCAGGAACGAGTACACTTATTTTTAATTTGATAATTTAAGGCCAATGTACTCATCAAGCTCTTTCATTTGGTATATATATCAATTCTGTAACTATTGTAATTTGATCAAGCTAAGAAGTATCATAGATACATACATACGAGGGCAGTGCGAAAAGTACTTAGCCTCCCCGCCCGATGGCGCCACTATCGCAAGAGAAATTAACTATCGTGTAGTAAATTTTCGCAACGGCTACTGTCAAAATTTCAGCCGAATCGGACGCATAGTTTTGTTTTGACCGCGTATGGAAGCGGGCGTGTCCGCGGATTTTAGAAAAATGGAAAAAGAGCAATGTCGGTCCGTGGTTCGGTCCTTGTTTTTATAAGGGAAATCGCGCATCAAAGAGCACCTGGATGCTGTGTACGGTGACTGTTCTCCTTCCAACGCCACCGTCAAAAACTGGCTTAGCGAGTTTCAACGTCGTCGCGCGTCGGCTTTTGATGAGCCACGCCTAGGTGTCTCGAAAACGGCTACCACGGAGAATAAAGTGACAAAAAACCTCGATATAGTATTGGAAGACCGTCTTTAGAGCAGTGCTAAAATTGGTCGAATTGGGCTACGAACTGCTGCCCCATCCAACGTATTCTCCAGATCTGGCCCCATGCGAATTCTTTTTGTTTCCAAACTTGAAAAAGTCACTCGCTGGGCAGAAATTTGTAGAGGTCATCGCGTATTTTTCGCACGGGTCAAAGAAGTTGGAGCACCCCGGGATCAAGTGTATCGAGCTAAAAGACGACTATGTTGAGAAATAAATCGCCGCTTTTCCAAAACTTTTGTTTTTTTTGTAGGCTAAGTACTTATCGGACCGCCCTCGTACATGCAGGTCAAGCTAATAAAAGCGTGTTAAAAAATGGGATGAAAACCTAATAATTTCCAACTATTTAAAAAGTTTGCATAGTCGGTATTACCAATCGCGAAAGAATAAATAAAACCAAAACAATTTCGAAAAAAGTTAATAGCTATAACATCGAATATAATTCGAATTTCGAAAAATTATCAAATCTCTATTATTTATATCGAGCCAGGAATTTGGCTTGCATGTTGTGGTACGGTTTCCATCCAGAAGGGAATGGAGAAGGGACCAAGCAGATGATAAGGAAGCTATCTGCATCTACACAGATGGATCCCAGATGGACTGCGGTGTAGGGTATATTCCGAGGAACTGGGTGCCAATCGGTCCCTGCAGCTGGCGAACCATGCCAGCATATTTCAGGACGAAGTCCTGGGCATACGTGAGGCCTGCAGGTTACTAAATAATAGTGCTTCTAGAAAAGTCAAAGCCGTGATTTACTCAGACAGCCAGGTGGCGCTGCTAGCTATATCGTCTCCTGATACCAAGTCCAAGCTAGTCAAAGAATGGAAGATGCAGCTATGCTCAGTGTCTCAGTCAATGTCTATCTCTCTTGTCTGGGTTCCCGGCCATAGGAATATAGAAGGCAATGAGAGAGCGGACGAATTCGCCAAGGCGGGAACTTGTTTGGGTGAATCGGAAGCGGGGGTACTGGGATACCCCCTCAGACAAGTACAAGCAGAGGTACACTTGCACTTTCTGAAACTGGCAAGGAGGAGGTGGTCAGAGATTCACACTTGCAAGATAGCACTTGAGCTTTGGCCTGACTGAAAAGAACAGCAGAGGTGCTAAGTAGGTCAAGGGTAGATGTATTCAGGAGTGTAGCGACTATCACCGGCCACTGGCCGCTAGGAAAGCATGCCTGTAGAATAGGACTCCCTTATAACGATATATGCCGCAGTTGCCGGGTAGAGGGCAGCGAGGAAACGGTATTTCGTATTCTGTGTGAATGCCCAGGGCTGGCTTCCTTAAGACATAAGGCTTTCGGGAAACACACAGTTATGCAGTTAGCGAATTTATCTAGTTCTACAATAAGCGATATGCACAAATTTATAAGCGGGTCAAAGTGGTTTGTTTGAACCGCAGTAATGCTTGACAGGTAAGCTAGGGTAGAATAAAACTGTCCGCGAGAAGTACAACAAAATGGTGCTACTATGCAGTAATTGAATCCTGAGGTTAACTTGGGAGGCACCACAGCCAACCAACCATTATTTATAGTCGTGAACCAGAAAAAATTAATTTAAAATTAAAAATGTTGGTACATTCCCAAATTTTGGCTCTGTTTCAACGATTCATAACATTCCTCCTTTATCGTACAATTCTCCTGGTGCCCATTAAAATTTTCCGAAGAATTTCATTGCATTTGCAGATTGTTTACTACCATCTACTTTGCGAATGTTCTTTTTTACTATGCAGTGCAAGGTATTTCTACCGTAGATGCAAATACAGTTTTGTAATTATTTAGAGCGGCTCCCAAACCAAGATTTTGTAGTTTTTTTTGCATTCGGATTGATAGCCTCAAAAGTGCACAAAAGTTAACAAGTGGAAAATAAACAACTATATGTACACTAGTTTCTTTACCAACTTGGTATGTATGGGATGCTTACGTTTATTTATTCACAAATACAGTGGGCAGCAAACCCGAAAGCTAGCTATGGTAGCACTCTGTTGCCAAGTCAATCCAGTTGCATTCATTGAAACTACTGAAACCACATTCAGTCCTTCAAAAAGTCTTTATAAAATACATATGTAAATGTTTAAAAAGCTGTATGCTTATACACATATATTTACATTTTTATAGAGGTATGCGATTCTGCATCTAAAGTTCTCTGGAAAGTTTTTTTTTTTATTTGATGATTGAAAAAAACCGATTGTATACTCGTGAAAGAGGAGTGCTTTATTAATTACTGTTTTCCACCTTAATTTAGCATAAAAATTTAATGAATTGGTTCACTTCAACTTGGCATACTTACATATACAAAAAAAAATCAAAATTGTATAATCAGCCAAGAAGCGAAAATTTGCACTACACGAACATTACATTCATACAAACACTTGTACCCAATTGAAATTTACTAATGAAAAAGTGGAGTATGAAATTGAATTCATTATGTGTAAAATAGGAGCATGTTAAGTTAATAGATAATTAATTGCATTCAATTCTTACTCATCCTCTAGGAGGTTCGCAAATACCATAAGTACGGTGACCATCCGTACTGTAGTGCACGGGACGGTTCTCTTTTTTATTCAACTGTCCTGGCAATGTAAATATTTTATAAGGGACGAAAAATGTTCTGTACTTCCCTTAATGTCCCGTATTTGTCCCATATCCGAAGATCAGGCTATAAACCCAGATGGCTAGTGCTCAGACCTATTATCGAGAGTGCTTTCTCTCATTTAAGAGTAAAATCTTATCAACCGAAATGTAAAGAAACTGTGTTCGGTTTCTATACTGAGAAGTATACCTTCTTATTCTGATATAGAAAAAGGTGAAGTTTTAATATTGGCAAAGCAAAACTTCCTGATAAATATTTCACAAGTTTTATTCCAAGACATTGAACCATATTTTCGAAAGACATATTTTAGTGCTACAAGTTTCATTTGTTTATCCTCGCGTTAAGTTCGTACGGCTGTGACGCTCGTAAGCCATGTTTTTATCCCTGAACGCCAGACCTTTTCGAAATGGCGAGCACTCGTATAATTTTAAGAAAAACTGGGTACTGCTAATTAGGAGTACAAATTAGTTATATATTAATATTGCCGAAATATTCATATACATTTAAGCAAGAAGATTTTGAGATTTATTCGTTATTGCAGAAAATTTCAAACACGATTTTTCCGGCTTTCGACTGGCATAAATATGGTCACCGCAACCATAAGGTGTCTCTTTCTTGGCAGGTTCTGTAAAACTGGCTAAGTATGAATGTACATATATGTATTCATATGTATATCGAAATTTACCCTCTCACTCACAATATCGAACTAACCGAACTAATAGCGAAAAAACAACGGTGTCAGAAAAGCGCATTGCTTATTTACAAGCTTTTATTTACGTTCACATCTCTGTAATCAAATCTAGCATAAATTTTTAACCAACCAACTAGAGTGACAATGCAATACGAAAGATGAGCTAATCCGCTAGGTGGCGCACGTGTTTTTCGGTTCTGGCGACGGTGGAGATGGGTTCCTTGGCGCAAGAACAGCAAACATTTGTGTGTAAGACTTTTGAAAAGTTCATTGCATACTGGTTTCAGGTCAAATAAAGAAACAAAATTAAACCTTATTTTTTAAGTTCATTTTAAAGGTCAAGTGCAGAGAACTTATAAAAACGAGAAGGTGCAAACTACTCAGTGGACCATATTTGATGAGAGGCTTAACAGTGCTACTAGGTTGCTACAGTTATATTTTCGTTTCTACAGTGACTTTACAGTGAAGTTTCTAGGTAAATTGCATGGCGAATGTTAAGATAACAGCGGCGAATAACGTCGTGGATTCATGACATTTTGCGTTCCAAAATTTTGCACCTTCTCGTTATTCTATGTTCTCTGCAAGTGTTTTATCCATCGAGATTATTTATCCTGAAATTTCAAACTCAAAAGCTGCAAAATACCGTTATACTTATTTTGCTATCTCTTCCCGTTCTCGATATATTTGATTTTGTCCTTTTTTTCAAAAATATTTAGAGCACTGTGTAGCGAGATATTTGAAAAACCCGTATTTATTGTCCGATATTTTTCATATTTGGAATGTGTATTACTTACATGGAAAGAAACAGCTCCACAAAAAAAAAAAATCAGCCGGTAGGTGGCGCGGGGGTCGGAGTATTTCGAAAACCTGCATCTGTTACTTTTTTATATGAAAAGGAATAAATAACAAAAACAAAAAAAAAATTTTTTGTCTTTTTTTCAACTAGCCAAGCATCTGTTCTTATGAATTATCCTGATCCCTTCTTCCAGGATTTAGTCAGAAATAATCAGAAGTCGTTCGCGTACACACATTTATAATTTCTTCAGTACTATCTTCCGTGCTAAATCTGACTATTTCTGACTAAATCGTGTAGTACTGGAATAGACTAAATAATTGTAATTTACCGACAATTGATACCATATTTCGTGTACATGTGCAATAGGGTGGGTCGATTTTTTTTTTGGTAATTCGCATGGTATTTTCGGATTCTGCATATAATTCTAAGGGAAATTGTAGAAGAAACCATAGGTCGGAAATAAGATTCGAGCCTGCGCATTCTTAAAATAAAAATTTACCTTTACACAAAATTTTATTTTTGTGTTATTTTTTTCTTAGGATAACAAACAAACTGTAAAAAGTTAATACATAAATTGCAGTTTTTGTATTCAATCGCTAAAAGCTTCATATGATTTGTGTGCTATTTATTTGATGAGTCAGCGTAATATTTTGAAGTACTACATTTATTAAGCAGCAAATTAACACGAAATTTTTTGGATATAACAGACAAATTATTGTCATGAAGCCCAAAAATTTGCTCAACAAATACCATATAGAGGTTAGTACCGGTATTCAGTAAGTAAGAAAAAGAAATGGCTGGTCATAGAGTTTACACAGTCTAGGATCTAATCAAAACAAAGGACTTTGTCAACCTCGATGCGTCAAGTTAGTTTTAATGAATTCACTTTTTAAACTACATACATATATGATCCGCCATTTCGTTTGTGACACCATTTTGGATAAGGATTTTATTTCTAAAATACAGTGTGCTCCTCTTGTCAAGCTCTTTAATTTTTTACTCACATTGAGGGAATTTCAAAAATATGCGCCATTAAATAATGATATCATAAATTAAAATATAGGATTTTTATATGGTAACAAAAGGTGGACTCATTGTAGAACTCTGTAGCATAGAACAAAAATTAAATTTTATGAAAAGTTTTCATTTATGAATGCGCAGGCTAGATACTCATTTCCTTTCCATGGCTTCTTCTTAGAACTATCTATGGAATCCGAAAATACCATACGATTTGTCGAAAATTGTTCGTCCGAACAATTTGACCCACCCTAATGCACAACGTACATTCACTCTAGGGTGGTTCTTAAAATGAAATTTTAAGTCTCATCCCCTCAGTCGGTAATAACACGGTCATAGATATCACATATAAATTTTGGTTCCGTTTGGAGTCGGTTAAGGCGTTTCGCACAGGGGTAAAAGTTCAGATTCCACTATGGAGACTCAAAATACAGGAACATGAACTTTGATCCCTGTGCGACACGCCTAAACGGTCTCCGATCCGGACCAAAATTTATGTGTGATATCTTTGACTATATTAGCATCGATGTAGGGGTCGAAGTTTAGGAAATCTGATGTAAAAATGTGCTTCATACATTTAAGGACCACCCTAATGTACTAGTCTAGTATATAGATAATAATAAGTAATATAAAATAATGTGAACAAGGTGTATACATATTAAATAGTAACAAAGTGGTTGTTCTAAATTCGCTCATGCATTCATATGAACTGAAAACAGGAAAAGCTTTTCATGTTAAGAACTGCTAATGCAATTGTGTCACGCGTTTAAACAAAATGTATAAAATAGTACTAGCTCAGGTCACATGGAAGAGAGGATCTGACTAAAAATATGTTCACATCTCACACTTTAAGTAAGGCATTACATAATTGTTAAATGTGCATACATGCATACACAAGTGTAAAAGTACATAGAGCGTTGTGCAAAAAATGTGCACTATCTTTGTCGGCTTCTATAACAGCAAATAAAGTACGAAGCATTGTTATTCCCATATTCGGATTTTATACATACATATTAACAATTTCAGAGCTACCCTTTCCAAACTTTCTTAGAAGCAGAGAAGCTTAGACATTTTCAATAGAAACTGCTATAAAAAAATTTATCAAAAAGTGTACACATTGACCGCTGCAATCGATTGATTAGAGATGTGCAATACCACTCGGTATGCCCGGGGTTCGAGAAACATAAAATGCACAGTAATTTTTTTAACTAATTTTTTATACTTCATCAAAATACATACAAATAAAATCTCTAAACTTTTTGCAAAACTCAGGGAAATTCAATAAATTTAATTAAAAGTTTTCGATAACATTCAATCATATTTTGGAGACAAACTTTCACTACCAAATTTTATAGTCCATTCAATTCTTATATAACACAGTGCAAATTTCAAGTGGCTACAAAATTCCGTTGATTTTTGGCAATTTTTTTT
>JAPVRG010240295.1:0-10831 GCA_029783565.1 Rhagoletis cerasi
GGGGGGCACTGGGTCATGTCGTTCGAATGGACGCAGACGCTCTAGCCCTGAAAGTATTCGACTCGAAACCCGCTGGTGGTAGCAGGTGAAGAGGGAGGCCTCTTCTGCGTTGGAAAGACCAGGTTGAAAAGGACTTGGCTTCACTTGGCATTTCTAATTGGCATCAGGTTGCACGCTTTGTTAGGCTCGGCCAAAATCGCTTAGGCGGTTACAGCGCCAAACAAGAAGAAGAAGAAAACCATCGCAGGCCTGTGTAATCCGTCAACTTATCTGACTTACGGAGCTCAAGTTCGGTAAACATATGTTATCGTATGTAATTTAGTTCAAGTTTTAAATTTTAAGTAACCAGTAAGCGAACCAGGGAGGTTTAACGCCTCCAACTAGACCTCAGTGCTATTCTGATGTGTATGAATGTGTGCATGCTTCCATAACATATATGTAAAACTTCATGTATGTATGCGCGAGTACTATACGTTTCGATAATTTTATTGTTTTAGTTTTTGCAAAAGCGGCAGCTGCTCCATTGTTGGTTTGGTGATTTTTGTCAACAATGGTGGTCGTAATTGCATCGCTAACAAACCAACAACATAGCAGCGCGCACTTCACGCTTACATGCACACGGAAAATAAGGGCAGTAAAAATGCGAAAACCGCAGTGCATAAGTATTTATGCATGTTCATTTATTGTACACACGTGAAGCGATTTTAAAATGTGAGTAAATGAATTTAAAGTTGCTTGTTAAAATTGTTAATATTTGTGGTTTAATTAAAATTTTTGGCATTCCATTGTGTAAACTACCGAATATGTGCACGTAAATAAGTATGTATGTATTTGTATAAGGAACTATGTTCGCTCGATAGAAGCCGAAATTGTTTAAAATTCCCAAAAGAGTGAGTTAAAATTCATACTATTACTAACAACCATCGATGGACCAACATGTTATATCAATATAAACCCATCGAATTTTTCAGCGCATTTATTTGGCGTTTAAATAATAAAAAAAAAATTCTGCGAATATTGCGCACACTAAAATATTTGCCAGAAGTGCCTTCCTTAACTGCAGAATTTTGATTTTGTATGCATGTTAACAATGCATAAAACAATACAATGAATGTGTGTATAATTGTATATCTTGCTTTGCTATGCAAAATTGATTCGTGGTAAGCTTCAGCTCATATTTTTTTTTACTAAACAGCAATGCATTTGTTATTATTTTTATAGCCTTGCATAATGTTTACCAACACATGTGTGTTAAGTGCACTAAGCGTTCACTCAAATCAATGGTATTACAGCTGCTGCTGCTATTACTAAACGCTGTTTTTTTTAAGTACTTATATATACATGAATGTGCATAAATCGTTCGATATATATTTGTACCTTAAATTGTGTGATGCATTACGCTTAATATTTGTTGTTTTGTTTTTTTTTTTTGGCTGTTGGCGGTGATATTTAATGGACGCGCTTATATGGCTGTGAAAACTCTGGAGGATATATATTTTATTTTTAAGCCGTTTTGCGTTATGTATGCACTTGTAGGACACCACAAACTCGTATGCATATTACTAAAGTGCTTTGTGAAAAGCTTTCTATTTGATTTTTCTGTTTTGAACATGTTTTAGAAATAATAATATTTTCGTTAAAGTTTTTGTGTGTATTTAGTTTTCATACCATTCAATGTAAAAGTTTTTATATGCAAATAAATGTTTTTTAAGAACTTTTGAAATCCATTGAAATACATACGATAAAAAATTTTTTTTTGATTTGTGTGTAGGTTTTTAAGCAGCTTTAAAAACACTAACCCGATGTATGCATTTAGTAAAACTTATTTTGTTTTTTATTCTTTTTTCATTTTAGTTTAGTGTTCCATGCGAGGAAAGTTTCAATTCTTTTCACTCTCCCTTGCAAAATCTCTCTCTTCGCCTATGCGCCCAACAGCTTTTCGAAGCGGCCAAAATAAGTCCAAATTTCATTATTCAAAATGTGAAAAAATTGGTTTAATTCCAAACACAATGCTCTGACTAACAACCATATCTAAACTAGCGCGTTGAGCATTTTTCTTATATACTTATTTCTCTCCAGCACAGTGAATTTATATACGCCTAAAGGAGGCGCAACGCCCAATGCGCTTATTATGGTATATACACATTGAAATGATGTATCCGATGCCAGTCACTGCAATTTGTTTCCAGCTGAGTTGATAGCTGTTGGGTCTAATCTTAATTTACAAGAGATAATAATTTTGTTGGACAGTCAAGTCGGTATTAAATCCTTATAATATTGCTTGACTACCTCTAAAGTAGTAATCGAATGTAGACACCACAGTAGTGATTTAGGTTCCAGAACACAGAGATATACTAGGTAATTTAGAGATAGATGAATTGGCCAATAGTGGCTAAAAGCTAAAGCTACACCATTTTAATCCTGAAAGGGTGAATAGCAAATCAAATCTGTCTTAGACTCGACAAGGATGAGACCAGGACGGTTGAAATCGAAAACATCAAACTCTTTCCTCTGCCACTGTTCAGAAGTAACATTATCTTCATAAACTCTATTTCGACAGTCTTTAAAACTTAAGTTCGTCAAGAATCTGCGATCTTAGATGTTTTATAATCAAAAGTAATTGGTTTTATTTATAGAAAGAAGCACCAGCGGCATAGATCCAAAAACATATCACACGGGCCTAAATGTGTCTCTGTCTGGATCTGGATGCAGACAACCGTTACAACCTAACCTGACCTAAGCTATCTTTTAGATATCCTTATACACTCGTACGGTTTTCCCAAACACATATTTTGCTTGGCAATTCTTGTTTTTCGTTATTTCTATATATACATATATACAGGTGGGTGTGGGTGAGAGTTTAAGATTTTCGAAAAAAGTCACTTACAAAACCTTGATCTTGCTAGCTCCCATCTGTAAGCAGCTATTTTCAAAACTTTTGCACCCATGAGGATATTTTTTGGAAACAGGAGGAAAAGAGGAAACATTTAGTCTCACTTCCTAAAGAGGTAGCGAGACTGCGAAAAGGTGTACATAATGTATAGTAGTATTTGAAAACAAAAACGAGTTTCTTTTAATTATTTAATTTTAACCAGCTTATTGACATCGAATACAACCTCTGATCGTTGTTTAAATTTACTCCAAAAACAATAGATGCTCTAGATGCACTTCTGCATCAAAAATAAATTTTTGGAAAATATGTCGCTTACTTGATCGCGCATGATTCGAGAACGAATGGCCCGATTTGAGCTGTATTTTTTTGTAGTGCTTGTTTGCGATGTAAATTCTTTGCGGTATCATTTACAGTTTCCGCATAAATCATGGAATTTTGATCACAAATACATAATGAGAACACTCTTACATTTGTGTCTTGCGTTTTCAACTTTAGGCGCTCCTGCTTCCACAATTTAATGTTATCGATCTGTTCCATTTTCCACTTTGTTTCCAGTAAACTTAAAAAGCCATCCTTTGAAGTTATGCAGGGATTATTAAACATGTATCGTCCGCACCAAATCGTAATTCTTCGTTGCTTGGGTACAGTTTTGTTCGTCAAAAATGAGATGTGTTTGATAAATAGTAAATAAGCAAAAAAAAAATAAGCTAAGCAGATAGTTTTAGAGCGCCAAAAACAAACTAAGTTGTTCATATACGAGTACATATATAAAATTTGCCCATTCATTTTCATTCCACCGTCTCAGCGGCAATCGATTTCAAATCGCGAAAATTTCGCGATTTACGTAGATTTGCCTTCGAAAAAGTAAACCTCAATATTTTTGCAATTCTTGATTAAATCAGAAAAATCGGGCTCCATTACTTTTTCCCCTAAAATGATACAACTTCGAATTTTATGGTTGATTGAATTTTCGGCTTTAATTTGCAAAGTAAAATGTAAAGTGAAAACATTTGAAGCAATTAAAAAAAATAAAAACAAATTATTATTTACGTAAAATCAACAAGTAATTTTTAATAGAAAAAAACCGAATTCAATTCTCCTATAAAAATTTTGGAGAGCCGTTAATTTCTTCATGATCCAATAAAGTACGAGACCACCCTTGATATACCACCTTTCCGGTAACAGTCATAAAGAAAAAAAATTCTTCCGACGAATTGATAACCTTCTCCGTTTGGAAATGAGTAGACACATAATGGCGTTTTCTTTTCTATCGAAAAATTTTTCATTTTTTTGTGACAAAACATGGACCGAAGATATTTTAGTTTAGCAATTTGACTACTCAAGTCTTTAGATCGAAAGTTCTATTTTTATAAAAGCTGTTTTTCATTGTAGAAATACACCCAGAGGTTTACAATTGCCTGCCAAGGGGTGACCGCTATGAGAAAAAACTTAATTTTTTTATTTTATTTTTTTTAATGATATTTATAGGGAAACTGGGCTCGAATCTAGTCCCTGCTTAATGCCCGCCTGAACAATGCTAGCCAAAACACGCTTAACTGGCCGCCTATAACTGCTCGCATACGAAACATCGTAAGAGATATATCGCTTGTATAGACCGTTGGTGGCCGCTGTGGTCTAGTGGTAAGCGCCAATCTATTATTATTATTATTATATACCGCTCATGGCAGAAGGTATACAATACAAAGTAAGATATATCACGTACCACACTCTGACTTTAACAACTAGTTTCTCATATTTGTTTTGATTCCGAGTAAGTGCTGTAATTCGGAGAACTGCTGTGCAAGCACAACCAAGCAAAAAAAAAAACAAATTTTGCAACATTTGTAAAATTTATGAAATAGAATGCAATGAAATGCATACTGGGATAAATTTTCGTATACGAGAAAAGTCGCAGTTTGTATGCGAGTGCCAATAGCAGGTATAGGCGTGCAGGAAGGTGATAAGCACCTTGGTAGAAAAAAATGCAAGTAAAAAAAATTTAACAAGCGCTTGATTGAATGTCCAGGGTAGAGACAGGCTGGGTATTTCACGGGACACTGCTCTCCTTGCTTTCACCTCAGCATGATGAATCGTTCAGACCCGAACGTCTGTCCCATCTGTTAGCTGCACTAAGAAACGCCGGATCATATTGTCTGTGAACGTGTTTCCCTCACAAGACGTACATAGCCTCGTTCACCTTGGTGGCATCATACTTAAAACATTTAAAATTTGGAATAAATCGTTCTTGGAAGTGCTAAATAAGATATTGTATAATCGAAATGAAAGTATTACATTACGACTTTGTGCGCTTCATCAAAGCTACAAAGCGGTTCCATTTCTAAGGTAGGCGGAGGGACATATGGAGTCTCTAATATGGCATCACAACGGGCCCATGATGGCCTAAGTGTGCCCTCTTCCTGAGCGATGAGGGCAGCCTAGATAACCTAACCTAACCTATAACATTGGAAATTTAACTACTCGATGTGAGTAATAAAGACTTAAGTTAACTGAAAAAGAAAAAAAAATGGACTAGCGTCTACACCAACAAAACGGCTGATTCAGATATAACCCTTTATTGTTAGCTTAATTTTTGTTATTTTCATTGGCCTTATTTCTCTCCGCTATTAATTCTATAAATAAATATCTTTTTCATAATCTTCGCTTCACAGTTGTGTACAATTTTCCACATTAAATAAAATATCAATTACGCATCACTTTTACTTTGAAGAGTTCATCGCATAAAAGTAGGGAGCGTTCGATTGATGTTTACAAATCAATTGAATGGGCTCGATTGACTTGGCACAAATAAAAGGGGTTTGTTGGTCACACAACCACAGAACTGCTGCTTTTATTGAATGTTAGGTAAGCGAAAGAGCTCGTACTGTGAAGGCATGACAGTTGTTTGCTTTGTAGCAAAGAAGAGGGTCGAACAAAAGAAGAAAAAAAAACTACATAGATTGAGGGTTGGAAAAGAGGAAAGCACTAGATTGCACAAAAGATAAAAAGAAAATCGATTTCAAATGCTTCCCGCACATTGAAGAATACACTCAAGTGCTGTCAAAGAACGCAGAGAAATGGAAAGCGCAGACCGAGGTAGTATCAAATGAAAAAGGAAAAGCAGAAAACGGTCATATAAAATTAGATGGTGTGAGTAATGTGGGTGGAATATCTTGATATAAAAAGGCCCTAACTCATTTTCTTTTGAAATTCAGTTCTGTACTTTAAGATGGTAGGTTACTCACTAAAGACTTAATCAAACTCAAAATCAACTACGATACAAAAAAATTAGTTTCTATGTTTATAAAAAAACAGTGTAATGAAGAAAATCGCAACCAAAGAACTTTACATTTTACAAAGTTTTATAACTACTCTGTAAAGAAACGAAAATGTTAGATAGGACCTTTCTATATTAAGGTAACGATATGTACATTTGTATGCTTGCGTGTATGCACATGTACATACTCATTTGAAGGTAAGTGCTAGTAAATATGTTACAGGTCAGTTAATAAGTAGCTTTCGTGAAATATTCATAAGTGGCCTGTGGGCTGAGTGGGTCAAGTGGCTCAATGGGTTAGCGCCAAGCAAACAAGCGAATATGCACAGCTGTATAAATTAGCCAAGGAGTTAGCCATGGCTAAAAGCTTATTGGTAAATAGTAAAGGAGTGGTGCAAGAAAAAATGTTGAAAGAAACAACTGCTTGCGTGAGCAGAAATTTAAATTTGTGCACGTAAATAGAGAATAACGTGCAGTGTAATTATTTTGTATGTAAATATGCATAAACATATTTTTCTAAGAAAAAACTATAGGAAATGCTTGCATACTACATTTTTGTGAAATGAAAAATTGCAATAAAAAAATTTTAAATCTGGAGTAAACATGGCTACATAACATTCAAGCAAATAGTTGGCCATTTTATTGCCTAGCAGGCAAACAACAGAGCGGGTTTGAAAAATATATGAATTTTTTAATGACTTTCAGGCTAGCATATTTATGCTTTCTTTGTTTGTCACAATACAATATTGCAGCAGCAACTACTTTGATGAGAAAAAAAACAATACGAAAAACTGCGAGCCAATTAAGAGAATTTCAGATTTTAATTAGCGGAAAAAATGGGCAGAAATTGAAGTAAACAATCACCGGCCGTTGGCGAAAAGCAAACACAAGAAAGAAAAGAGCATAGAGACCGACAAATTGTTATTACAAGTTAAAAGAAAATTTCAAACGTACAAAGAAAGGTTTAAAAAAAAACAGAAAAATAGCATAAAAGTGTGTAAAAAATTGCTATTAATAACTGGGCAGCGCTAAGGATTTCGCTTTGGTAACTTTTGGAGAACAACCTATCCACAGGCAGAATTATTTAAATTTTTTGCTCATTACTTTTTGATGAGTTGGTCACTTTTTATATTATTCGTACTATTTGCGCGCAGGAGAAAAAAAAAAAACAATATAAAATGGAGGTAAAAAGTATTATAAATTAGAGGAAAAAGTATTCTAGAGAGCTGAGCGCATTCAGCGCAGAAAATAGTAAGAAATTTCGCCAGCATGTTTACTAGACACATCAAAGTATAATGAAACAATGTGGTTGGTGCAAAACTTGAAATTGCATTCTTGATTGAAGGGCAAAATGATAACAAGCAAAATTATGAATTATAGTAAATGAAACTTAGCAATAAACTGAGAACTAGTAGCTGAAATATTTTTCACTAGCGTATGCACTTTCAATAGATCACCAGGTAAATATGGAATTGAATGAAAAGAGTTTTTTCCGAATTATACTTGCACACAAGAAAATGCTCTGTATAAACTCTCCGTAAAATGTAAACTCATTTAAAAGTTGAATACAATCTGCTAAAAGTTTGACTGATCGGGGATCAATCGCAAAGAACGTACGACTAATATCAATTTTGATCTCTTTATTTGGAATGAGCTCTTCGCTTTTGTTCGAGCAGGCCCTATGAACAGATACATTTTTCCCCTTTATACCGGAGAATAGAAATAAAAATCTTTCCCAACCTAGACGTGAAGTGTGGATGTCAGGTTTTCTAAGCAAATACTCTATCTGCATGTGAACGGCTCACGAAATTTCGGGTGCATTCCAAAACATCAAAATACAAAGCGTCAGTCTTTTTTATTTTTAATCCGCAATAGATTGCCAAATGTGCGCAATCACGGTTATATGCTACTTTTCAAATAGGTTGCGCAAGTTAGACTTATTATTCTAGTACGGTTTAGAATTAAAAGAGACTGATGCTTTGTACTTTGACGTTTTGGAATGCAGTCTTCGTTGATTAAGTTCGTACTCATCATTGAATCGTTATTTGTATAACTGAAAGATGAGTTGAGATTAACTGCAACCGAAAGAGATGAGTCGATACAAACTGATCTCCAATGTTTAGCCGCGGTTGCTAACACCAGGCGCCTAAATGCATGCTATGTAATGCTGCATGTGCAAACATTTCCTTCATTATATTTATGAAATTTTTGCATATGCATCTCTCAACTGCCATGTAATCAAACTTTCTTAAGATGGCAGTGTAAAGTACGCTCGGCCTAGTCTGATGCATCCTCCGGACAAGGCTTCTGGGGGTTTTTGCGGACTTTGCTTGTGCTTGGATTTCAACCCTGCAGAGGAGGTAATTGACGATTACCATTGGCCACTGTTCCTACCCACTTGAATAAATATTTTTTTTTATAAATACATACATGCAAACATACTGGTCTCCCCTCTCACTGAGTTATTCATCCAATAACACTCTTATAAGATTAGTTGCGACTTATCAATGCCCATGGATACTAATCCCGGAATACTCTATTTCGAAATAAGTTGCACAATTGTTTGCAATTAGAAATTTTCTTTTTACTATAAGCTGTTTGTATGTACATGTGCCTATATCTGTTAAACTTTTAAAGTTTAATACTAAATAATAAGAATAAAATTTTGGCGCTTACACTTTTCCTAAGTGTTTGGCCGAGCTTCTCCCCCAATTTTGGGTGTGCGTCCTGATGTTATAACCCATATGGAGGGACTTACAATTTTACGCCACCTCCTAATGGCAAATGGTTTTTATGAGAAGCTTTTTCAAATCAGAACTACATTCGGAGGTTTGCCATTGCCTGCCGAAGGGTTAGACAAATTTTTATTTAATTTAGATGTTGCTCGGACCAGGGATCGAACCTAAGTCCTACGGCGGGGTTTTATGCACCTCTAATCACACAGTGGCCGCTAGCACCAAGAATAAATTCTGATTTTATTTATGCATTTCATTAAATGTGCTAAGGCTTTATCGTTTACCAGAATCATCCAGGGACCAAAAATAACTGTTATCTGAAATTTACAAATTGAAAACGTTGCCCGAATTCTGAAATTTAACGAAAACGTTTGTTCATAACAGTTATTAGATGAGAAATATTTTTACGTTGGTTGATAACAGTTATTGCCCAACGTTTATTTTTACGTTGCCAATAAGAGTTATTTCCCAACGTTTATTTTTTACGTTGCCTGATAACAGTTATTTCCCAACGTTTATTTTTTACTGATAAACGTTGTATTATGAAGATATTGATGAAGATGGAGAAGAACGTAAAAGATGATGAAATTAAAAGTTAGACAGTGAAATAACTGTTATCAGGCAACGTAAAAATAAACGTTGGGCGATAACTGTTATCAACCAACGTAAAAAATAAACGTTGGGAAATAACTCTTATCGGCAACGGAAAAAATATTTCTCATCTTATAACTGTTATAGAACAACGTTTTTCCGATAAAACTTATAACTGTTATGTCCCTGCTCCTAACTAAACTAATTGTTATGGGCCTTTTTGAAAATTCGATCTAGTCGGCCATGGATACAATACTTTCTTCAAATGTCTTACATAAATCCAAGTATTTTATGATAGTCTGATTTCCTCGCTAGATTATGCAGACGTTTTTGGACTATACACCCTATAGTCCCATCATAAAAGTAGACGAAGTCTTATCACTCTCGCCTTGGAGAGGATAGTAGACAATTTCTAAACGACTCATTGCAGCAGACATTAGACAAGTTTTTGCAGGCTACTCAGTTACAAAGATACAAAAAGTAGTGCAGTAGGGAGAGAACAGACACCGACAAGATTTTTGCTCTCAACTTTGTGTAAGTCAAACAAACAAAAGAATTTATGCTCTACAAAATACGTAATGCACTGCATTTCCCCGCACAGCTTATTTTAGAGCTTTTCTTACTGAAAATTCATTCATACATTACTTGCTGCTTATTTCTGCCTCAACTACTATATTGAAGACTATCATACACGCCAAGAGCCAATCATTTGCGCTTCATATCGGCTATATGACTGTATTATGAAATTTGCGCTCGAAGGCAAAGGCTGACGACTTTGCATTTTCATTTTTCTTAATTTTGCGGAATTGAAATCTTTCTAAATGCGGAGAAATCGTATCCTTAACCACACGTACACAATAATGAAAAAATCACTTCACATAAGCAGAGAGGGCTGTTGAAGTAAGAGCTTGCGATGATGCTGATGAAGAAGAAGTGGGGAGAATGAATTATTGCAAAATAAAGTGTTAAGTGGAAAAGCAAATGAATTGCAAATCTTTTGAAATTACCGAAAAAAGAAAGGCAGTAAGAAGGGAAAGTGAAAGCTGCACAAAAAGTTCAAAAGTTCAAAAAAAAAGGACAATAGGGCACAAAAGAAAGTCGTTTAGTGTAGTAGATTGCAAAGCACTAAAAAAAAATGTGGACTTTATTTACCGAGTATCAGAGCAAATGAAAATTAGAAACTCGAACAACGCAAACGGAAAAGATGCGCATGAGAAATCGGGGAGAAAGGTCAACAATTTGCCAAGCGTTCAATATCTACACAAACTTTGCTTTTTGCTTTTAACATCGAATCGCAGTAATGTAAGCAACCTTTTTGGCATAGATGTGAAGAATCCA
>JAPVRG010240321.1:5287-20797 GCA_029783565.1 Rhagoletis cerasi
TGCCTGGAACAAAATATTGTCTGCAAAACAGGTGTGAATGAAGTAGAAGCCGAGATTAAATTACAAGATCTTTTGGATATTACTATAAGGCGAATTTGGGAACTACAAGCGGAAGTGACTGAACAATATTCTAGTGAAAGGCTGGTTTTGTTTTGTAAATGGGAAATAGATGGAAGCTCCGGACGAAATAATTATAGACAGTTACTTAGTTTCAACACAATAACAAATATGTACTATTATTATAAATTAACTCTACACATTTTATGTGGGAATTGAAAAACGTAAAAATGTAAAATGTACTTAGTACTTGTAAAGTCATTTATGTAAACAAAATATAAACATAAGTTCATGGAGAGAAGGAATTCACTCGGAAAAATTATAAAAATGGATGTTGTGATATAACTTTAAAAGGTTGACTGGATGGCAACCGGAAAATATGTCTATGTAGTTTCAAATACTTCCGACCACCTTTCATTTTACACCGATATCGTCATATTTTTTTATAATTTAACGGATAGTGTATCTTATACATTTCCTGTGACCACATACTTTAGGCTATATTTGGCTGAGGCCACTTTGTTCTGGCCTGACACTTGTTCCGGCTTGACGTCGACTTTTGGGACACCATGTATATATGTGTTGTATAGTATGCATTCTTGCAGCGCTGAACAAGAAAATTACCGAAAGCCTCAAGAAGTTCCAAAAAATCTCGATAGAATAGCGAATAAATCCTGAAAGGTATCAAAAATATTCCGTAAAATTCTGAGCAGTCCAAAATATTCCAAAAAATCAGAGGAATTGTTTTTTCTGATTCTAGTAGATGCCCAGTGAATGCTTATAAGGCGAAATCCATTAAAATATATTATCTTTAAACCACAGAGCTCTAAAAACAGCTACAGTATTATATGAAAATGTTACCTATATAAGTAAAATATCACGCTAATGAAATTAAAATTAAAACAATCAATTGAGCGTTAATGCTACTTTATAGTTGTATATATGCACTTCAACTTTTTTTTTGCGCACATAAAGTCACTTGCGCTTGAGGTCAATTTAATCTTGACACTGACTTGCTGCTTTTTTCATTAAATTGTCTGAAGAAAATTGTAGCAAAAATGTGATAAATCAATGGCATAGACACAAAAGTCACAGCAGGCGCAGCAGCCAGTAGTCGGCAAACGGCTTACCAACAAATGGCCATACACCAAGTATACTTACCTTCATACGTATAAAGTATATGTCTGGCCGCAGTAGGACATGAACGGAAAGCAAACGAAAATAGATTACAATTGTCATACATCAAATGAAAATACATACTTACATACTAGTATACTCATGCGTTCTCAGCTTTGTTCGGCTTTTTTGGAAGGTATGCGTGAATATTGCATGCCGGGTGTGTACAATGAAAATTTCAAGTTGCACATAAATGTTGGCGTTCTAAGTGACTGAATGGCCGAATAACGGTCAGCATGCATGTCAGCTATTCGTTTAATGGAATTACCACTGCATTACATATAATTGCGATGCAATCAACAAAAGCGCGCGTGTGTACAGCCACTGATTTCCGAATAGACAAATAACAATTTGCAGCTCAAATAAACTTAATAAATAAATATGTAATGCTTTATGCAACTACATAGTGTTTACCATTTACGCCAGGCAGGCATGCATGCACCGTTAAATTCTCATTTACGCATATTTTTTTTAAATTACAAATTAATTGGAATGGCGTGTGGCGTATAATGTTGTGCAAGTTTGTTGCTTAAGTCTTTTGTTTGGCTAAGCCACTTCCGAATTTAAACGCGCTCATTTTCCTTTCAAAACACTGGCACTGATATCGCAATGCATTTGACCTTTTCCATTAAAATATCGTTTTGCATTTTCCTCTTCTTCGACTTTTATTTTATTTTTCAAATGATTTTTATTCGTGCATTTCATTTATATGCATCCATTGGCGATTGTCTGAAATTAAGTCTGTTTTAATTATTTTATTAAACTTAATACATACCTATAATAATGTTGCAGCACATGCAACCTTTGGCAATTTAGGCCGTGGTTTTTCTTTCGCTTTTTTATTGAGCGGTTCTATATTTTTAAGCTCATAGGAAAAGTTCTATAGTTTCAGTTCACCTTCGAATTGTAGATTGCTTTTATGCAGATTTTTTATGATCGGGACCACTGCATAATGCATTATGTTAAATATTTTATTACTTTATGGTTTTTAATTCGGCAAATGGTACTTTAACCTACAAACTGCTATCTCACACTCCAAAAACTAACATCTAAGCGCACTTCCCTCCTGTAGCCTAATCAAAAATTTACATATGTACATTTATATATGTGCATCTAAGTATTTAAAATAACAAAGCGTGATTTCGCAATCCAATACACTTGCTTCTCTCGCTGCTTTGACTGCATGTTAAGCCACTAATAGCAGCAAAGTGAGAACATTAATTGCCCATTTTAATTGTGAACGTTTAGTAGCTATGCTTTGCATTTGTTGTTAAGCAATGCTTGCAATAAAATCAGTCGTTGGAAATCCATTTACTGCAGCTGCCTTTGGAGCTACTTTATGATGCAGAGTATTTTGCTTTTATTTTTTTAGCTTTACTTAAGTTCGCCTTTTAATTAAGAGGATTTGTATATACAAGTTGAAGCATTCATTTTGTATTTAATTTATTTGAAACTTCGCTCAGAACATACACAAATTCTTTTTCGCTAGGGTATCCTAGAATTTTTCTTTTCTAACCTCTCTACATTTGGGCTCATAGTACTCATCAAATGTATACCAGATTGGAAAACCTCGTACTAAATGGTCTTTTAGCAAAGATCGAAGTGGTACTGAAAGTAGAGTATACACAGGAGTCTTTGATAATGCTGATGGAGAACCATAGTCAAAGCTAAAACTTCTATGTTAAACCGGCTGCAAAGTAGCGTGTGTATCACCCCCGGATATCACCCTCTGATAGAGATGCGGACTTCGACTTCCACTCTAGCTGCGCTATAGCAAAAGGTCGACCTTGCCTTTTTACATGGGACAGCCTACATATTCCTTTAACCGTTTAGTAATAACCAAACATATGAGGAACAAAACGAGTTGGTGAAGTTGACTAGGATTTATTTTCAAAACAGGAGCCTTCTGAATTTACAAAAACCCAGACCCAAAGAGACAACGATCAGAAAATTATACCACTGAAGTATCCATTTTAAACTTTTATGATCCTGGAGAGTCTTCATCGAAATCGCTGTAGATCATTTGATTTAAATAATAATGGGCAGGCGGCAGCCTCAGGAAAGAACTGTCGTCTACTGGATGTCCATTCAAGTGTCCCTCTTCCGGCTATAGGAAGAATCACCACTTAAGAAAAAAACTTAGTTTGCTCTAGCCGCATAGCTAGTAATATGGATGATATTTTGCCAACACCTGGCAAACGAAGAATACGGAATTCGATGAGACTATCAAAGATGAACCTCAGCCTTCGTGTGGAGAATTTTTCGGTAGCTATAGTGATGATAAAGAGTCAAAAAACAGTTAGTTAAATCTTCTCAGGCACCACTGCTTCGAAGACCTTGACTCAATCTTGAAACATAAAGCTTTGTTAACAGTTCTAGTAAGAAGTAATAGCGACACACACTACTTTATACATACATGTGTACTTATGTTAAATTCTGAAAGATGCCAAGAAATTTTATAAACATGCATTCCACAGCTAAAGAATCTACTTACCGTCCTTCACAAAGCATTTTATCATTTCAAATAAACATATTGAAAACATATAAGGTCGGATTAAAAACTAAAAAGGGTGTTTTTAGGCGTCAATCATTAGATTTGTTTTATGTTGTTCTTTAGGGGCAATTATTCTTTAATAATTTTCATCACTCCGTCCTTGATTGGATTGATGTGATTCATCTGCTATTACTTCCTGCCCAAATGATTTAAAACACAACACACATGGCGCCAAATGAAGCTTCATTTAATTAATGACACCCCATACATTTTCATGTTATAATTATAACTAAGCTGAAGCCACGCCACATACATAAGCACATGCTACAACACTTTTTCAAATAACTACACTATTATTAATACGCTGCAATCATAATTTCTAACTAACATAACTTCTTGTTTCCGAGTTATGGTTTAGAGTCAATCACCACGTTGACTTACCTTTGTCATGTACTCGTATGTACATATATTTCTTATTAAATGATTTGGTTTTTCTATGATGTTTAGTTAGGTAATTTAATTAAGTTTTCAACACAAACACTGACTTATCCACAGTGATGTGCATGTTAAAGGCGAGGCGAATGAACTTCGTTAAACTTGTGTTAAACACTTTGAACTTGTAGATTTGTATCTCTAAATAATTATTTCCTTGATTTCACTATGTATTTAAGTACATTAATAAGCAGATGGTAGCTGGAAATTTTTTTGAGTTATTCATGTGCAGGGAGAAAAAATAAAAGACGGTTTGCACATGTATAAACACAGCTGGAATAGTGGCGCGTGGGATTAGTAGGAGTGCAGATAAGTAAAACTTAATTAATGTTTAGAAGGGCATCGAGGAAAGTAGTTATTTAATTTTGAGAATTTACTGGCTGACAATAAAACGAGAACAGCAGATGCTTAGGGTTCGGTAGACATTTAAAAAATCTGAGCTCTCTGTTGGGAATCAAAAATTTCACATTACGATGCAGTAAGTAAAAAGAAAATGTAAAGAAAATGTTGATTTAATGTGAGCGTAAAAACAGTTGAACTCTAGAATTTTGTTTGTCTACACCTTTTGCCTTTTTAGCAAAATTGTACTCCGTCAAGTCATATGAGCCCCATCGTGCTAACGTGCCCAGGGCCTCCAATGGGTTAAAGACGACTCTGGGGTCTGAGCGCTTGAACAAATGTTGCAGTTCAAGCTCCGAACTGCTGTTGTATGTACAAGGATTAAAATCTCTGCAAGCTCTCGAGCTTTCTGACAGTTTTTAAAGTTTATGCCAGCACTTTTTTTTTAAATGTTACATTCCTCAATAGAAAATATTCCCCAATGGAGTACTGGAAACGTACTTATCAAAGACATAAGGAAAGTTACCTACTTCCTACTTCGCAACTTCTAACTGAACAATCGGCCAAATAAGCTTAATTCTCCCTACTCAAAATTAGATTAGATCGAATTAAACTCGATTTGAAAAGAGTAGATTTGCTTTCTTTCATACCAGAAATTTGGATATCATGGTTTTTCTTTGAAGGGTGCACATGCCCTGCTCTTTTATGCCTGTTATAATTTTTGAAGTTCAGTTTATTGTTCATTATTTCATATATGTATTTTAAAAATAAAATTTTCGTTATTAATAAAATAACTTTCAATTAAACATTTTTGACTGAGCTGCCTGCCGAAATTTAACATCATTTAAACAAAATTACTACGGATATTAATGAAGTACAAATTTGATCAAGAGAAAGAGATAGAAGTCATTCCGAACCCAAAGGTTTTCTAGATCAAGAGACAATATTAAACAAAATATTTGTTGGTATTATTGAAAACTTAAAAATAATGCTAAAATTGGGTTCGATATTTTAATATTAATTTAATTTTAAGTATTTTCATGTTTAAATTGCTATCCGTTAGTCTCGCTAAAACTGAAAAACGGCTTAACCGATTTAAACAATTCTTTTTTTGATTTGTTCTCATAATACCCGAATGGCGTGAGAAGAAAAAAAATTAAAGAGTTGCCACCTGTTTGAAAATTCCAGTTTAATTAAACTGATAAGATAAAGTAAATATTACAATATGGGTGCCAAAGGAAAAAAAGGCTCATAGTGGAAAATATGTTTGATGGGGGTTGCCACCTGTTTGAAAATTTTTATTCAATTAAATTTATATGAAACATTTAATATTATAATATGGGTATCAAACTAAAGAAGTTTGAGAAAGCGCCATGTCGAAAATATTTTGGAGGAGGGTTGCCAACTGTTTAAAAAATTCTGTTCAATTAAATTGATAAGATAAATAAAATAATACAATATGGTTATCAAGCTTAATAGGTTTAAGAAAGCTTACTGCCGAAAATATTTTTGAGGAGCACTGCCAGTTATTTGAAAGTTTTAATTCAATTAAATAGATAAGAAAGGTATTTGAGAAATATTTGATTAAGAAAAATTTTTCGTTGTGGTTGTCACCTATTTAAATCGTAAAATACCCGATTTATAGATTATTCTCGAACTTAAACATAAAAATGCAAATATAACGATTTTGCAGGGATTTAAAAATACACACTGCATCCTCATAAGTATGTTTGCGTTGTTACTCCCACGCACTATCTCACTACATCCACAACTCTTAGCTAATATTGTTTGGAAATTAGTTTTAAATTAGGCAGTTTAGATAAATTAGATAAATATACGGTATTCGGATATTTTTCCGAACAATATCAAACACGACAAATACAAATGCATTGAATTAATAAATAAAATGTTGTAAATTAAACTACCAAGAGAAAGTCGATACTTCGCCTACTTTCTAAATACCTTCAAAACAATTTTATCTAGCACCCAAATTCTTAGGAAATAAAGAAGACTTTAAAGTATATAAATATAAATCAAAAATTTGTATGAAAATCTGATTTTATAAAGCTCCTTAAATTTATTGAATTTTTTATGAATAAAGCCATAAAAATTTTGAATGCAGTTAGAGAGAGTAACGAGGTAAAATATTTTTTAAGGCGCAGCGAAGCCTTCCTTTTCGTTTTAAAATATATAAAAACAATGAACAATAAATTGAACTTTAAGAAGTATAAATTGCATCCACCTTTGGTCACATTTATACCCTTAATTAGCTTTAAACCTATTCTTTTACCACACCGACTATTGAGAGTACATATTTCTGTTTGATCTCAAAGCCAACTGTCAGAAATTATAGAAAGAATAATTCTCTACCAAGACTACATATGTTGATATGTCAGCCTAACTAAATCAGCTAAAAAACAAGCAAATTCCATATCAAATAATCTCGAGTGCAGCAATCATCAATTAACAGAGAATTACCGAAATTACAAGAAGACATTAAAATGCATTACAAGCATTAATCCCGCTGACATTTAACCTTCCGCTTACCAATACGACCTTTTCAACTTATTTTCACAAAGCAAACCGCTTACTCAAAAGAGCTGCTTCATTGAATTTCACGTCACTATTTGATAAGAATCTAACTTTTCAGAGTTCCAAACACACACAGTTGAGCAAGCGCGCAAGTTTGCTGCTTAAGTCTTTTGTATTTTCTACTTATCTTTTGAATAATCTCAGGCTGAAGCACAATCGTACGTAAATACCATATAAAACCAACAAAGGTGTGATTTAATGGTTTATTGGCATTTAACGCCACAGTCAATGGACGCCGCTGTCAAATAGCAGCAAACGTCAAAATCAACTATTAATTCGGTTCATAAATATACATATTATTTTTTAAATGTAAGAATAAAGTATATACACACGTATATGCGTAAACATATGCTGATACAATTAAAACATAAAATAATAAAAACAAAGCGTCACACCATAAACACAAATAAATTGTGGTGAGTAAGCCAAAATGCTCGCAGACAAAAATTAAAGAGATACTCCTAAAAATACGTATGCATGCGGATAAGTATTTATTCATGAATCAAATAATAGTTAGTTATTAATGTTGTGTTAGTTTTTGTAGGTATGTATCTGCTCGTCTGTATGTACGCTTAACGTTGCCGTGGCTAAGCAGCTGATTCCTTAATAAACGTATCAATTTTTATTTGTACTGGCCAATTGCTTCCTCATTCGTTGGACAAGCAACGATGAATCGCAAAACTAACCAAAAATAAAAAAGCAACAAACAGTAAAAACAAAATTCCATGCAAGCAAACTACTTTGACGGACAGCAAAACAATGGCAATAAAACATTTAAGATTAATTTTTCACAAATGTCTGCCAATGGGCAAGCGCAGCGGCCCATCGGACAAATGACCAACTACTGCCAGACAAGTTATGAATTGAGTATTACGTGCATACATATGTATGCGCATAGTTACATTCTGTGTATTCTCAAGAGGCTTGTGCACCAGCTTTTTATGCTTTTAAGAATAAGCAAAACAAAAGAATCGCCGATTGGCCCCGCTGTGAAGTGGGATGTGGGCGTGTGGCGCGCCACTTAACTTAATTATGCTACACCCAACATTGTGAGCTGATTTTTGAATGTTAAGTTTCTTGAAATTTTTGAAACTTTTGAAATTTTTTTATTTTCTAATGCACCAAATTTTGCTTTCAAAAAACTTCAACAAAAAATCATTGCGCGCGAAATATTTTTATTGCCGTTACGAATATTGCTGTTTCTCTACGAACACTCTAAATAGTTGTCTTTTTGCTTTTAATATTCTGACTCTAAACTGCTTGCGCTTACGATATGGTATCATTATTTTAAAAAATAATTTCTTCCGGCTTGTCCTTGAAGCAAATTACGATACAACGCCTCAGCACTTAAAATATGATTTTTCAAAATTTTAAACAAAAATTGCTATGCAGAATGTGTGCTTATTTTGACAAGTATGCGAATGCGGATATATGTACATATGTATGTAGCTATGTACTTATGTATATTTGAGGAAGTAAATTTTTACATTCCCACACATTCACAAGTAAAGAACTGAAAATAAATTAAAAAATAAATATTAAATATATATTTACTCCGCATCGTTCATTTATTTTTCATCTTTGGCCATTGCCCTGCGCTCAGTAAAGCGTGAATTATCACCGCGCTGACTTTCAGACACAAGTGTTTGGCGCATTAAATGCTTACAGGCAGGAGTGCCAATTTTGCAATTTTATTTCTATCGGCAATTCTGACAGTCCCTAATGACTTCATTTTAGCTGAGTTCCATTATCACGACATTTGTTTATCTGCTATACTTAGCCAACTGTCAATAAGTGGAATTCGTGCAGTTGTCAACTGACACTGATATAGATTTGAGTTCACTATCGAAAAAGAAAAAAAAAGAATTAAAAAGAAAAATTACAAGCTATAATTTGACATGATAATTGAAAACAAATTTTTTATTATATTATATACTTTAGTAACCATGGTTTAGGTTTTAAATAAGTACAAGAATTACAATTACCACTTGATAGTATGAAAAGAGACTGTCTTCAATATGCCTCGTCTAACTAATTCGACTTACTAACCAAACGTGGTTTTAGGCATATTGTCCAATTATTGAAAATGTCATTACATGACTTGATTTTCCGTCCAGTACGCATAAATATTTAATTTGAAGAAATTAGTATTTTTTTCCGCGCATTTCTTAATTCAATGGACTACATCCTTTTTTCTGTTTCGACCGATTTGTTGTGATATAGCACTACTTGCATACCTCTATACTAGTTAGAATTAATATGTAATCTATTCCAGCTGCAATTATCTGCAATTCTTTTTGTAAAGCGTGATTCAACTAACAAAGCTAATTTCATTCGAAAATAGTGCAAGCATTAGAATTCATAAATATGAAAGTAATTAACTTTTAAACGACGTGCTAAAAATAAAATGGCAAGTTATTATTTTTTACTACATATTTTATTATCTGTTTCAGAAAGTAACACCGAATTAAGCAAGTTTGGCAAATTTCAACATTCCTAATACAGAGTTAACTGAAATCGCAATTGCAAATAATCGTGAAGTGCATAAGTTTATCGAAAACCTTTAAAATAAATATCCAAACCTTATAGAAAGAGGTCTTGAGAAAATTTATACTGGAGTAAGTAAATCTTTTTTGAAAGTAGCATGCTGCATCGAGAGTGAAAAAATATTTTTTCCAAGAGCGAGTACTGGTTAAATGGGAACGAAAAAAATGAAATGGATGATGAAGTGTGGATTATTTGTATTAACTAGTATCGCCCTGTGCTCGAAATTCGACCACCCCACTTTTTCATAAAACTCTTTACATGTGTCAAACTTACTTCAAAATGTGATGATAACCCCTTCAACCATGTGAGGCCAATGTGCTTAGGGATGCGATACATACCATAGCTTATTTATGGCCGGCAAGAAAAAATCCGGGTCCAGTACTAAATATCTGATATATTTCTCATGAAAATCCATGGGGACTAAATAGTTCAAAAGTGCACCCCCTATCATAAGAACGAACTTATTCTGCACTATTCCTGAAAAATACCTTTCGAACAAAATAACAATGATTCGGTTCGATTAAGAAACATAGGAGGAATCAGTCCCTAGTTGAATGATGCTTGCCTATTTTTAGCATAGCTCGACCCCTGCGCCACCTATCGGAAAAGTTAGTCTCTGCACTCCTCCTACCAAACACCTTTCCAACAAAGTAACAACCATTCGAATCGGTTAAGAAACATAGGAGAAAATTGTTCCCAATTGATTCATGCTTGCCTATTTATATACAGATTATAACATAAGTCATTGAAAATAGTTAAAGTGTACTTTATTTCAGGCACTTCGCCTAAAAAAAAACCGTTTACAGCCACTTTAAGGGTGTTTACCTAGGCCCTTATTATGAATTGTGTTCGCTGGTTATCGAAGATCAATGATCGAATTAAAAATTCGTATTATGAGCTATGCAACTCTGTCGAAATTTTCGTTGAGCATCGAATTTTCTGTCGAACAGAATTTTGCTTTCGATGCTTTAGCGAATTGTGAGAAATTTGTTAAAAAAGTAAGTATTTCGCGTTTGGTTTTTACTTTTTGGCGCCTAAACACTAATTTTAAACAATTTTTATTAGTTTCATTCAGGTTTGAGGTCGTGAATACTAAAAGCCACTCGAAAGGCTGGTTTAAGTTATGGAAGAAAATCTTCAATTCGCGAAAGGGATTTGCACATAGCTTCAGGCGGCACAAAAGTGGGAAAATATCTCATTTTCAACAAGTTTTTACCAACTCGCTTTGTTTTTAATTAATTTTAGCTTTCACAAATTTACATATAAGCACAATATTTAGTTTAGTTAGTTACGTTGTAATAAACCCGCTTTCTTTTATTTTAATTTGCTCAATTTGTAAACAAAGCGTTTCAGCTGGCAAAAATATATTGTTGTGAACAACCTAATCGAGCGAAATTCACAATAGCGCTTTTCTTCATCGAATGAGCGTCATAATACCAACTCAAAATTCGTTCGATCAGCACTTTCGGCCACATTCGAAGATCGAATGCAACTCATAATTAGGGCCTTATAATATCATTATAAATAAATGACCAAAATTTCGGTATTGTACATTCATCGCTGCGCTTTTAATTACTTCTTTAAGCGTTTTTGAGGTTAGGTTTTTATGGGAGGTATGCGTTAAAGTGAATAGGTTTTGGTAATTTTTTGTATGTTTACTTACTAAATTATTGTGAACATATGGGCGAAATTTCGGAGTCCTTCGTACATCGGTGCCCGTTGAATGGCATTTTTAAGGCGTTTTTGAGGATAGATTTGTATGGGAGGTATGCTTTAAAATAAACCGATCACACCCATTTTTTGTTTTTTTCTTGATGTATGTCCTTAGAGGTTACATACGAAAAATTAAAGCCCTACGCCTACTCCTTTTAACCACTGTGCGACGATGTAATCGCTCGACCTTATTAAACCTTATTATTAAAGAATCATCGTATGAATTTACAAAAATAGCAAATGCGTTCTTCCTTTTTTCTCACTCCAGTTAACACGACAACGTGTGCACCACCCAAAAACGGATAGCGTTTACTCCATTAGTTTAATATTTTTCTAAGCACCCATAAAGGCTTTTAAAAAATATATAATACATCAAAAGGCTAACTAGTTTAGTTTTTGAGAGTAGATCATTATTTACATATAGAACGAAACTACTTTTTGTAAGCTTGCTTTTATTATGAACAATTGTATTTTTTAGCTTTGCAAATTAAGCTAATTCACTTGAATTTCCAACCAACTGTATCGCAAACGGAATGTTAGCTTGAACTAAAAACCTGACACAACTTGTCACAATTATCCAGATCATCTAAATCGAAGGTGATTTTTCACATGCCTTATAATAAGATGTATCTATTTTCGTTCAAAATTAATCACTTGGTTGCGCGTGATTTGTAGACACCGTAAAAAAATTACACTAATTTGCGCCAAAGCAGCCACAAATCATTACAACCACAATAAAAGCATGGAGCGTGGATAGACGCACATTGCATTCATACCTACGTTAAAAAAAATATAAATTACAGCACAAACTCAACATTTACTCTTGCAATTGTTCCAAAAAAAAATATATTGTACGTAAGCCCATCATTCAAAAGTTCAAACTGTAAAACGACAGATGTTCATTGGTAATTTGTGAAACAGATTGCATTTGACATCGATACCAATGTGGAAAAGTTTCAATGTGAGCTAGATTTATAACAGCGAGTGGTATACCTACAAACAAGTGGGACTACATATGAATGTACTACAAAGAAGGGTGCAGTGAGGCTGTGAAGATGTAAATACTCGTATGTAATTGATTCAAATCATCGTTGGATGCCAATGTACTGGCAAGTTCAATAACGCAATAAATGTCTAGCAGTGTTGGATGTTGTGAACAATAAACTATACAGGGTGTTGCAAGGTGATATTTGGCTAGTGTATACGTATGTACAAATGCACATACAGTAGGATCAACAACAGCGGAAAGGAGTTGCAATCGCAAATTTTTCAAGTTGAACTTCAGAAGAAGAAATCTAGACAGATATCTTGAGAAAAACATCGGAGTTTGGATGAAATTCCAAACTGCAATCTGAGGACGAAGAGTCTAGGCAAACAAAATTTCTTACTTTGATTCTAGACCTTGCTACACAAACGAGTCATATATAGATTCAAATATAACCCGCGTTAAAATTATTAGCGCACCACATATTAACAAGTTTTTACTCTTAATTTTTTTTATTATTTAATTTTAATTATTTTTTATAAAAATATATTTGGGGTGTTCACGCTTGCCTGGTTGTCAGGTTATCTGATTATGTGGTTATATTTTCTACTCTGGTGTATACCAGAGAATAATAATTTTCAACTAGATAATCTGATAACCAGGCAGGTGTGAATACCTCAATTGTATTCTTTAAGAAAACCCGTATAAATTCAAGTTCCAAATTTTGCGCAATATTTAAAAAAATACTCAAAAAATGTTCGTAAAAATTTCAAGCTTTTTATTTAGATTTCTGAGAAATATTTTGGGTGTGCTGTTTTGCATCTGATTCAGTTCTAGTACAATAAAGTCCAAGTTTGAAGTAGCTCGGACTTAACGTTAATTTTTGGCAATTTTTTTTTTGCTGACGGAGTTGTGCATTTTCTTCCAGTAAAAGTATGCCCGAACATTTTTTTAAATATTGCTGCAAGCTGATCACACCTGAATGTGGTTGGTATACATGACGCCTCTATTTGCGGAGTCGGCGGAAACACTTTTTCTACCTCTCTCCACCTTTTTCAAAGATTAGGATGAAGATTTCGGCAGCGACGTGCTGAGTCTCAAACACCTGAGCTCTTAAACAACCACCAATCTGCTTCGTTTTCTTGGTAAATCCTGTAGAACTGAAACAGATGAAAAGGTACACGAAAACAATGCAATGGACGGTACGTAGTCTGAATGCAATTTTCTACTTATCCGCGCTGCTTGTGTTAAAAAATATATTTGGTGCTATATTTCTGTTAAGGGTTTGGCCGAGCATGCAATTTTAATTTCTTTGCAGTTTAAACCCCTCATTTTAATTACAACCCTGTAGCCGTGCTCTTCAACTTCCACTAGCAGGTGTATCATTAACTTTAATTTGCTCCAATTAACACAATAATTTTATTAAAAAAATGCACGGCTACTTATACGGGTATTGAAGATCTTTAAAAAATACAAACAACATGAAATAGTGCTGTTACATGAATATTTCTTTATGTATTAAAATAATAAATGCTGCATCACTACAATTAACTATATACTACATACACGAATATGTACAGATTTTGCATGTATATCCATTACCTACATTTCAGCAAAAAGCGCATAAAATCGGCAATCTCATGTTCATATATGTATATACGTAGTTAGCTGTAACGACACAAAATATTTAAAAGTAATACAATTGGCGCATTAGTCAGTCAAGTCGGATGCACAGGTACAACTAATTACGTTGCAATTGAGATACTTTATTTATGTAGTCATGCAAGCAACGACAGCAAAATATAAACTGCAATGACAAGAACAACAAACACGACCATTGAATAAGAGTAGTATGCATGTAGTTGGCTACAACTAATTGCAGCTATTTGTACTTATTTATACAGGGTACATACTGCTTGGCCCAAACCATTGTCGTAAAGTGAACGTTTATTTGTTATATTTAAGAAGTGATGTGTCTTCATAAGTGCATGGCTTTACTTGTAACTTGTATATGAGCGGTTATATATTTATTTAGAATTTAAAAATAGCTGCGGCTTGAACAGATTATGCTGCAGTAAGTGCTCTAAATATTTGCCATTGTCAACAGATTTTGCGATAGTACAACGAGAAAAGTAATTTTCAATATTAAGTTGCTAATTCTGAGATGTATTATTGACATAGAATTGCTCTTAATGTCAGTTGAAGGCGATGGAGGTGCTTTGAGTTAACTTTAGTGACGCAGTAGTACAACATATGTACCTGTTAGGCGCTAGAATTATTTAAATTTCTAGTGGTTAGAGAGCAAAGGTCTGTTTTTTAGATGGCACAATAGATAAAATAACCCCATTTTTTGTGCAAAAGTAAAACTTCGAAAATGAAAAAATTAAAAATTGTTTGATGCAGTCACGTTAGAAATATTCTAAAACCCCGGGTAATGTACTTTAGTTTTGCTAAATATAATAGACTGACTCATTAGTGTAAAATTTTTTTTTGTTATCGTTATTGCTTGTTAATTTTTAAGTGCGTATTGTGCTAATTGCGAGAATAATTAAAAGATGGTTTGAGATGGAGCATGGCGAGATAAATAAGCATTATTTTTTCACATTTTTTATAGATTTGGTACTTTTTACTTATAAATAAAAGTGTTTTTTGAACACCACTTAAAAAAATTTAATTGAATTAAAATTTGAAAGTTTTGTAAGTTTTTAAGTTTTACCCCTTTTGACCCCTTTTGACCAGGGCTGCAAACCGGTTTTTAACCGAACCGGTTTTTGAACCGAACCGCCGATTTTTTCGGGCTTTGAACCGAACCACGAACCGAACCGTTTTTATTTTCAAATGCCAAAACCGAACCGAAAACCACTTCTAAAAAATGGTTCGGTTCGGTTCAAAATGAAAATCTACTATAGCATTTTTCAAGTTTTGTAATGCACAACTTTGTCTAAAAATTTAACCTTTTTTTTATGGCAACAAAATTCGAAATTCTGAATATGCATTTTTTGTGTGCTTAACTAGATTTACTTCTCGCCAAAACTTTAAACATTTTTATAATTTTTTTTTTAATTTCGCCTTATTGTGTATTCGAAAAAAAGATACATTTTATATAATAATGCCT
>JAPVRG010240347.1:0-10308 GCA_029783565.1 Rhagoletis cerasi
CATACGATATAAATATTACCTATTTTTCGTTGCGTTAATTTTTTAGCGCCAACTTTTTCTCGTCGCCAAAATCAAAGAATTTTTAGCGAACAATGGAGATTTTTAGCGGTGGAAAATACGCTGGAATCGCCATTTTAGCTGTATGAGCTGTCAAAAACTGTTCACTCACTTTATCCGGGTTCATTTTGTTCATCGCTAAAATCTGTCAAAAAATGAACCAAAAATGGAGATTTTTAGAGATGCTTGTTTAAGATAGAATCGCGAAAATCGCCAAAAATTGCTAAAATTCATTTAGCATTCTTTGGCGATGGAGTTTTAGTGATAGCGAAAGCTGGAATCCTGCTGCTGGTCGCATCGATGCGTTATTGGGGTCAGGTGTTTGGGGTCAATTAATAGTTGATGGAATAATTCGTGGCGGTATTAATGACCCAGTAGCACAGCAAACCCATTTGGGGTGGGTTGTCTTTGGTTCGGCCGAGGCGGTCGCCGCTGGCGCTAATCCATTACAGGCTATGTCAGCTCAAATTGCTGACGATAATTTCCACATAGATGAACTATTGCGCACATTATTCGAGACTGAAGTAGCGGACAAGAACTTTGACGCTAAATTTGCTATGACCGACACTTGCGAGGAAATATACGAAAGGACATGCAGGCGTCCCGTGATGGTCATTACATTGTACAAATACCCTTTTGCTCGGATGCACCAGCGCGGGTCAATTCACGTGAACTGGCACTTAGGCAATTCCATCAGCTTGAACGGAAACTGGCTTTGAACTCGGAAGTAAAGCTAAATATGTGGCGTTTATGCGATTCAAGATCAACCAGGCGATCCATCACAGGCTTATTTCATACCGCATCATGCTGTCTTGGCGAAATTCCGAGTCGTTTTTAACGCTTCCGCGAAAACATCGAATGGCGTCTCACTAAATAATACGCAGCTGGCTGGCCCACCCATACAAGATTTGCTGACCAATCTTATCCGTCGATTTAGGCTACATTATATCGCATTGACCGCTGATGTGGAAAAGATATTCCGCCAGGTGCGCATTGACAAAAGCCATCGACAATGGCAACAAATACTTTGGCGCGAGACACCTACGAGGCCTGTCCGAAGTTATCAGCTGGCGACTGTGACCTATGGCACAAGGAGTGGCACATACCTATCTGTTCGCGCAATGCAGCAATGTGGAAGGGACAACTGCTTTAAATTGATGGATTCGGAACTCTCTTTTACATAGACGATTTCCTGGTAAGCGTACCCACATTGGAGGAGGCATGGCAATTGGGTGCTGACATAAATTCGGTGTTAAAAGAAGGCCATTTCCATTTACGCAAATAGAGATCAAATAACATCGATGTTTTAAGTACCCTAAGTGGCGCACCAGACGCAGTGCATCTTGATTTGCATTTGGCGGAAACAACTATTCTAGGACTACACTGGGATCCTTCAGCGGATGAGCTGTTTTATCGTGTAGGCTTAACCGGATCAATATCAATCACCAAACGACAGGCGCTGAGCGATGCAGCAAGATTATACGATCCCACAGGCATGCTGGCTCCTGTGCTTCTACCAGCAAAACTCTTCAAAACTTGTGGCAAGCAAAACTGGAATGGGATGCACTACTGCCATCTGAACTACAACACGAATGGCTCACCTTCCGAAATCAGTTAAAACAATTAGAAGAAATAAAAATTCCACGATGGCTTGGCATGCGACCTCAGGCTGAATCACATATATATGGGTTTTGCGATGCCAGCACCAAGGCATATGCTGCTGTCATTTACTTATGCACTAAGCGCCGCGATGGGGAAACTATTAGTCAGATAATTGCATCGAAAACTCGAGTAGCACCTCTACATCGCGTCACTAAACCTCGCTTGGAGCTGATCGCTGCCCATCTATTGGCTACACTTCTGGGCGGAATAAAAGGAGCTTTACGCTTGGAGCAGATATCATATCGACTGTTTTCAGATTCCAATAATGTGCTATATTGGCTGCGTAAAAACACATCGCAGCTAAACCAATATGTAGCAAATCAGGTTGGCTTCATTCAGCAGAACACTAACATTGCAAATTGGCATCATATTCCTACAAAATTGAATCCAGCTGATTGTGCAAGCCGTGGAAGCACTGCATCAGCGCTACTACATCATCGTTTGTGGTGGCATGGACCCATGTTAAATAACTATCCAATCGATAGTGTACACACACTGGCACCATAGGAGATCGTGCAGATGGAGGCTGAATTAAAACCGGTAAAATCCAATGTAATGCAGAAAGCCACATTGTACACATTGCAAACTCGGTATTCCGATGGCAGGAAAACCATCATCATCGACTTGCTGGACCGCTTCAGTCATCTTGGCAAATTGCTTCGTACTACAGCATACCTCATGAGAGTCAAGAAAAATCATCGCCACTATCGGTGTAATTTACACGTGGCATATACACGCAGAGCAAAGCAAGTTTTTCCAACCAGAAATCGCATCAATACGCAAGGCACTGACGATTCCATCTTCGAGCAAGCTTCTCGCATTGGCCCCGTTCATTGATGATTCAGCATTCAACATCCTTCGAGTGGCTGGTCGACTAGACAACGCAGGTGTAGAGGACGGAATGCGCCATCCCATCATACTTCCGAGAGAGAGCACCCTTACTAAGCTTATCGTATGGCAAATTCATACTAACACACTGCATGGAGGCGTTCAGCTTATGCTGCACACTATTCGCCAGAAATATTGGATCTTATACGCGCGCTCTCTGGTTAAACAAGGTATCCATGCCTGTACTACTTGCAGACGGGACAAGCATATTACAATGAATCAACGTATGGCATCGTTACCAAGGGTACGCGTGACCCCCGCTCCCCCTTTTTCAGTATCGGGCGTCGACTATTGTGGCCCATTCAACCTACGCATCGGTTCGAAAGCCATCCGCACAGTGAGGAAAACTTATGCAGCGGTCTTTGTGTGTATGGCCACAAAAGCGGTACACATAGAATTGGCAGAAGATCTTTCGGCAGAGGCGTTTATCAACATCTACACACGTTTCGTGAATCGACGTGGTCCTTGTACCCACTTATATAGTGATAATGGCACAGCCTTCGTAGGAGCAAATCGTATGATGGCCAAAGATCTGCAAGCGTGGCATGGTGAGTATGCTCAACAGAACCTGGCAAACAAGGGTACACATTGGCATTTCATACCCCCAGGAGCTCCACATCATGGCGGACTCTGGGAGGCCGCCGTGAAATCTGGCAAGAGGCACATACTTCGAATAGTTGGCACGCACTCTGTCTACTACGACCAATTACACACACTTTTGGTGCATGTGGAAGCTTGTCTAAATTCCCGGCCACTGATTGCCCTACATGATACACTTGACGACAAGATGGCATTATCACCGGCTGACTTCCTGATCGGAAGATCAATCGTGGCAGTGCCCGAAAAATCAACTGGCGAAATACCTTCTAATCAACTGTCCTATTATCGACAGCTACGGCAGATGCAGCAGCATTTCTGGCAGCAATGGCATTATGAGTATCTCTCTACGTTACAGACACGATCAAAATGGCATAAGAACAATGACAATATCCAGCTAGGCGACATTGTAATCATTCGCCACGAGAATCTACCACCTACACACTGGCGACTTGGCAGGGTGGTACGATTACATCCAGGTACCGATGGCTTGGCACGTGTGGTCAACATCAAACATGCAACAGGCGAGTGTGCGCGACCACTACAGAAAATTTTTAGACTTTTGGATCATTCTGAACGTACCCGTCCAGCCGGGCAGGATGTATAAGATTGGTAACTCTGCTCGTCTATCGACTAATACGATATACATAAATCTATCGAAATAGCTTGTAAGTTGAATCTCTAATTTTGATTTTGGTTTTTCACTTTTGCGTGTAACAACTTACTTTTGATAAAAAGAATAAAATACACCACATTGTTCAAATAATTTAAGCATAAACCTCAGTTTAATTTTCTTTCGGATTTCCGAGTGTATGGGATACAGGCAAAATAGATTTCATGCAGTATCAAAATCGACCCAGCTAAGAAATCCAGATGAAACAATAAGATTTATAGCATTTTCCTATTATTACAGACGTTTGATTCCAGGCTTTGCACAAATCGTCAAATGTCTAAATTCTCTGTTGAAAAAAGGAAAACCTTTCATTTGGTCTCGGGAATGCGAAAAAGCATTAAATAGTTTAAAAGAGAAGTTAATTAACCCACCAATTCTACAATACCCAGACTTTGACAAACCATTTATACTTACAACAGACGCATCAGAATTCGCTTTAGGAGCTATTTTATCACATGGAGAAATAGGTCACAATTTACCAATATCACACGCAAGTAAATCATTACAAAAACATGACATCAAAGAACCCATTATAGAGAAAGAATTATTAGCAATCCATTGGGGAATTAATTATTTTAGTACATATCTCTATGGCAGAAAATTTATAGTAGTAACTGACCACATACCACTAGTATCACTGTTTTCGCATAGAAATCCATCATCGAAAATGACAAGAATTAGAATAGATTTATCGGAATACGACTTCGAAATTGGATATAAACAAGGAAAAATAAATACGAACGCACAAGGGCGTAGCCAGGGGGGCCAGGGGCACTCGATGCAGTGAAAAAAATTATGTTGCTTATTCGCTCACCATTCTACATCCATTTAACTTTATAGAAGCTTCGGTGAAACAAGTAAAGGAACAAACTGCTGTAATAGCAGTCTATTACAATATTCCAAACTTAGAACTTCAAAGCGAACTATGGTATTTTAACTGGAAGCAAATAAATATGGCGAGAGAAGGTTTAAAAGCAATTAAAATAGAGTTGATCTTAGAAGCTGGACTGCTGTACCCAGCTATTGCGCAAGCTCTTTCAATATTTATCTCGTTGCCGTGTAAGACCTGCTCAATTGAAAGATCCTTTAGCACCCTTAAACGAGTGAAAACTTGGATGTGATCAACATTGTCCCTTATCAGCTCATCGCCTCCATACTTGAATAGCTCAGCTGGCAGGTCGTCAGCTACAACAGCTTTGTTGACTCTATCGTCATCGACTGGGGGCTCGGGTGCGCCTTCTCCACAAGGTTCAGTGCTGTTGTTAATCAAAGGAGTAGAAAGGTGTTCCCTCTATAATTTAAGTACGTTCTGGACAGCAGTCTCTAGGTCGCCATGGTTGTTCTTACAGGAGTTCGCACTGGTCTTGAAACCTTCCGTAAGTCGCCTAACTCTCTGACAAAATTTTCGCTCCTCACGCTCACGTATTTCGGCCTCTCTTTTCTTATTGCGACAAATTCGTCTCGCTTCCTTCTTCAGTTCTCTAAAGCGGTCCCATATTGCTCGCGTTGCGCCCGATCGCAGCGTGGCCCTGTAGGCGGCATCTTTTTTCTCTGAAGCTTCTTGACATTCCTCATCGTACCAGTTGTTCTTTCGGGCTCGCTGAAATCCGACTACTTCTTCGACGGTACTTAATGAGCGGGAATTGTGGTGCCACTGTTCGCGTATGTCGGCTTCTTGAAGAGCGCTCTCAGAAAGCAGATGTGTGAGTCGAGTAGTGAATAAATTGGCCGTCTGTTGTGATTGCAGCTTGCCGGCATTCAGCTTTCCTTGCATTGTTGGATGCAAATATTTTGCTGCACAGAGGCGGGTGCGTAACTTGGCTGCAACCGAGTTGATGTTTCGGAAACATGACTTCCGTCTATCACAAAATGGTCGATTTGGTTTCTCGTTTTTTGATCTGTTGACAGTCCTGTAGCTTGATGATCTTTTTATGCTGGAACCCCCCTAGTTTTGGTCCTGGCTACGCCCATGCGAACGCAGATGCATTATCACGCATCAAGATAGATAGTGACGTACTTAAATCAATGATCCCAATTAATAAAAATGAGAAAGGAGATAAAAAATGTATTAACCTTTTAACAAGGAGCAAGGCCGCAAGATTGAAAGAAATTGAAGAAAATGAAGCGGGATTGTGGTGCACCTGTTGTTTTTGGGGCATGCATCAAGCGGGATTGTTGAGCACCAGATATTTATTGGAGTACAAATTGGGTAGGCGCTGTGGCCGATGGTAACTCTTGTACCACCTTTGTATGCTGAAAGACATACAGAACCCCAAGTGCAATGACGCGTCAAGTTAGCATGATAACTGAGCATCTTGATGCGTCAAGCTAGTTGAGCATGATTTGGTATGCCATAGATTGACTACTTTAGCAGGTTGTGCCATGCAGCATTTGAGAAGTGCATGTGCATTATTAATTTTTTATATGAAATGTTTGCGCATGCAGCTTTGCAAATATTTGTGTATATGTATGAATGTATGTGCTTTATATTTGGTTTGGTACCAGTTGATTGGGGCTATAGCATACTTTTAGGCACTAGGTGGTATTAGTTGCCTAAACATCCTGGCCCCCTAGACGACTTGTCGTCTAGTGGATGTAAAATAAGCCGCGAGTATCCGGCTCGAAGGACCATGATTAACTCAGTGAGAGGGCAGGACCAGGATAAATTTATTCAATTAAAAAATGTTTGGGTAGGCGCTGTGGCCAATGGTAACCATCAGTTACCACCTCTGCATGGTTGTAAGTCCTTCGAGCCGGATGTAAGAATAAAAGCACAAGCTATAGTTCTGTCGCAACTCACGAATATGCTTCCAAGCTATTAAATAAACGGCCAAGATCGCCAAAAATTTGGCCACCTCAAATTAGCGGATCCCAACTGCCACACCCCCACGCAAGTTGATATCCTATTAGGCAGCAACCTAATACCCCAAATAATGCTAGAAGGCATTGAAAAAATCTCAAATACCCTATTAGCCCAAAATACCCTCTTCGGAAGGATTCTAAGCGGCCAAGTTAAAGAAAAAATATCGGTATTCACAACTCAAGTTGAAGATATTTCAAACGAATACCTCGACTATCAATTAAAAAAGTTTTGGGAGTTAGAATTCAATTCTCTTAATGACATTTTGTACACGGGACCCACATTACAACCCGATTTAATGCTTCTGATTTTAAAGTGGCGTATGTTATGTTCAAATACGTATTCAATGGGGACGTCGAGAAAATGTACAGACAAATCTTTGTACATAAAGACGACAAAGACTTTCAGCGCATTATATTTCGCAATTCACCTGATAGTCCGATATGCGACTATAAACTCAAAATGGTGACATTTGGCGTAAATTGCGCCCCCTTTCTTGCCATTCGAACACTTCACGAATTGGCAAACGATGTAAAAGAAAAGTTACCCCTAGCAACCCCGGTGTTAAAAACACAAACGTATGTGGACGATATCCTGTCTGGAAGCCACAGCTTACCCCAAGCGTACGATTCATTATTACAAGTGATACAAGCCCTCAACTCCGCAGGGTTCCCTCTAAAAAAGATAACCGCCAATCACCCCGAAATCCTAGAAAATATAAATAAAGAAAATTTATTGGATTCAAACTTCCTAATATTCGAAAAGGAAAGTACAACAAACACCCTGGGCATACAATGGAATGCGATCACAGATAAATTCTCATATACTCTTGAGTCAATATCTGCTCAATCCGCAATAACCAAAAGACAAATTCTGTCGGCTGTGGCGAAACTTTTTGACCCCGCAGGATGGCTTTCGCCAATTATGATACAAGCGAAAATCCTAATATAAGAATTGTGGCTAGACGGAACAGATTGGGACGAACAAGTTAAACCACTACGCTTGGTAAAATGGTCCCAATTTGCCAACAATCTGAACAGTATTTCGGAAATACAAATCCCCCGATGGGTAAACTACTCTCCCGAAGATCAAGTCGAACTCCACGGCTTCTGCGACGCCTCTGAAAAGGCGTACTGCACCACTTTATACGTGCGCACCCAAAAAGATGGCAAAGCAACAAGCCACTTGCTAGTAGCGAAAGGCAAAGTCGCTCCGCTAAAGACCATAAGCCTATCACGGCTTGAGCTATGCGGGGCACTCCTTCTTGCAAGACTAGCCTCCACTGTTCAAACCCACTTAAGCCTGAACAACGGCAAATTATATCTATGGACTGACTCTGAAATAGTCCTAGCTTGGTTAGCAAAACCACCCTATACGTGGAAGACATACATGTCAAACCGCACAGCCCAAATAATTGACTTAGTTGGGCCAGCAACTTGGCGACATGTATCTAGTGCTGATAACCCCTCTGATCTTGGCACAAGAGGTTGCAAGGCCCTGCAGCTCGCCACCACCTCGCTCTGGTGGAACGGCCCCAGCTGGCTAATATAATCACAAGAATTCTGGCCACAATCCCCACATACGCAACATAATACCTCCCGAAAGGCGAAAAATTGAAAACTTGCATGCAATATTGGATGACGCTGACATCCTAGAACGATTTGCATCGTTCCCCCGAGCACTCAGAGTAATAGCTTATATGTTTCACGAAGTTCACTTGAGAGGCAGAGAAAGGTGGTGCAGATTGCTCACTCTTGTGCATGTGTAGCAGTGAATGGTGTTTGGATGTACATACATTGTCGACAATGCCCTGTACTGCATTTATGTAATGTGTGGTCTTGACGAAGACAGTTGAGGGACAACTGCAGGCGCTTTGCTTCCTTATAACATGAGGCAGGCGAATTGAGCAAAACTATAAATCCAGTGACCAGTGGAACCACAAAACGAACATACGCTTGAAGATGTTACAAGTGCTTTTCGAGAACTGCTGTTACCGTGAGGTGCTCGTTTACCTACCACGGAAGTGTTGTTTGCTGCTGGGACTGTGGCCTCCACATTTTCTAACGTGCGACAGCTCTTTGCCAGGAAAGTTGCCCTAGATGTCCAAGTTGGAAGCGAGTTGGTTGGTAGATCTTCTTCCCATTTAATTTGTGTTTTTGTATCGAGCTTTTAAGATACAAGGTATATGAGAAACCCATCAGCAATCTGCTCCCCAGTTGCCATTGTTTGTAAAGAGCGTAGATGTGCATTGAACTTGTCGCTGAAAGAGCGAAGACCAGAAGCGCAGCCACTCTCGACGTTTTTGAGCGCGAAAACTTCTTTTATATGTGCTTGAAAATTGAGTAGCTGGTTTCCAAAACGTTTCTTCAGAAAGTCCAAAATTGTCATAGTTGACGTCACTTGGCTCCAAGGAACGAGATGTGTCCAAGGCATCGCCTCTTAAATTTGCCCGTAAATGTTGAAACTTTTCTATTTTGCTTAACTCAGCACAGCTGTGAATAACCGAGTTAAACATTGCGATGAAACCTAGCCATTCTGTATAAGCACCATTGAAGTGTGGAATTTGGAAATCAGGAAACCGGTTGCGTTGAGAAATGATAAACGTCGGAGATGCATAAACGATTACGAATGGACGAGCTGTTGATGAGTGTGCAACGTCGGCTCTGCGTTGATTAAGTTCGCGTGTGAGCTTGCCATTAACCTCCATGTGTAACCCAGCTAAAGACCAACAGACTTCACTGGCCACTTCGCTGTGATCCTCAGCTTCAAGGCAGGATTGAGCGTCTTCAAAACTTATGTGGAGGCACTCAACCAACTCCAGATACATAGAAATGTCCACCTCATCTAAGTTTCAGGGAAAATATTCTCCTACTGTACAGGGATACCACCTTAACTGCGCCATCACCAGTAGTATCTTAAGCTTCGGGAAACATGTTGATTACACGTAACAACAAGCGAGAGTTTATAAGGGTTTATTTGCGAAATAGAATAAGTATTCCAAATAATACGCGACGATTTGATACATGACTAAATCACGTCGAGGCAAGAAGGGAGCTGGCAAGCGTTTTTGCCAACTAGTGCAAAAATAAAACGATTCGACTACACGCAATGACTCCAGAATTAAAAAAGAGGGCAATTTATTTAATCTTAGCAGCATTTATATACATTTGTTGCATTTCTATGTACATTAGGGTGGGTAAAAAAAAATTAAGTATTTTTTTTGGATCCGACACAAGAAAACTAGTTCCTAGGTACCTCTAGAAAGTACTTACCAAATCTGAGCTCTTAATATTAACGGAATAGTCTCATCGTATTTTTCCATTTTAAAATTGGTCTCATATAAAAATGGTCATATCTTATCACTAGAGAAGATAAAAATATGCATTTGCATAAAAAGCATAGTTTTTCATATTTTTGCCATTTTTGGATGTGATAGCATATTTAAAGGTATAGCGCATATTTTGACGATAAAGCATATTTTCGGCATATTTTTTGTTTTTTTAATTTATATAAATGCATCCCTTACATATATTTTAATTTTAACATAAAAAATCTGGCAGCACTTTACATC
>JAPVRG010240355.1:1406-19840 GCA_029783565.1 Rhagoletis cerasi
CTAGGAATATTTTCTCATGAATATTGCAGAAGCTGCAGAGATGAGGAAGAGGAAGAAACCGTGGAGCACTTCTTCTGTAGTTGTCCAGCTTTGGCTAGGAGGAGAGCAGGCTTTTTAGGTAGGCCCTTCTTTAACTCTCTTACGGAATTATCATGCGTAGGAATAAAACCCATCCTGCGCTTCATAAGAGCTTCAAATTGGTTCTCTGAAGAATAGTTACCGAGGTTCCCGTGTTCTGCAGTGGTACCACAATGGACCTTCAAAAGGTCTAAGTGAGTTGGTCATTTGAACCGACTGCCACATCAACCTAACCTAACCTATAGTATCGCATTAAATACATGTAACTCTGACTACCCATCCTCAGGGGAAGGAAACTTTCTCAGGACTTCATGTTTTTGATGCCGGTCCGAACATGGTGTTAGACTCATCTTCCTATCTATGAGCACATAATAAAGTGTGTATCCGTCTATATATTTTTGGAACTACATGTCGTCGTTTCTGCAAAACCGCGTAATTGACATTTGTGCCAAAAATTAGATTTGCTCACCGGAAGCTCCTGGCATCAAGCCTTACAGATTCATGCCAAAATATAGATTTATAGAACTAGCCTGAAATGGGTTTGTTTTATAAAGCAGAGGTCCATTTTGATACAAGGCAGATTTTGTTTTCCCCTGTAAACTTTCGGCAACCTCACCTACGATATTTATGTATGTGTGAATGGAGTTCAATTACAACGTGATACCCTTTCCAAATTTTAGTATTACTATATTTGTTCCATTCACTTAGGCTTGATGAACGCAAACGGTTTTAAACGCTGCGTCACCGCTGCGTTGCCGCAATAGCGATATACAATACACGAGAACAAATTGTGCGATGCACATTTGCCGCAATTTGTTCTTATGTAAATTATAACAAAAATGTGGCAAGTCAGTGGTCCCGCAGAGTTAAAAAGCGCTTGTGTGCATCAATCCTTAAGATACAGTTGCACCATTGTTTTGAGGAAATTATTAAAAACTTTTTATTTATAATTGCGGTAAATCAAAATAAACCATTTAATTTATTTACTTTACAGATATCTCAAACGAAAAAATATATAACATCTATCTAAGTAAAACTTCAAAGAATTTTTATAAGCAATGCAATTATCCGAATTAACATATTTTAACTGTAATTCATAAGGATTCATCAATTCATATGTTTGTAAAAGCCTAGAAGAGCTGGCGTTGATATTTTCAGAGACAACACGCTAGGGGGAGGAGGGCGCATTTGGTAAGTAGAAAATGAATGTGAGTTAATAAAGAATATTTGGTAAAAAACGTGCGAGCCATTTACTTGAAAGAATTTTTTAGAAACTTATTTGCGAATAGCGTTAGTAAAAGCTTTGTTTCACTTGCACATATGTACATACATATATATATTTACCGCAAGTATTTATGTAAAAATATCATATATTTTTTAGTGAGAGTCAAAACTAAAAAGAAGAAACTGAGAGAGGAGCCTCGCCATGTTGTCATTTGAAAATATCGATGAATTATTAATGAAGGGCAGATTGATATTTCTATAATTAAAATTAAAAAAGGTGAGACAGCTGAAAAAATAAATACTTAAGGTTCTAAGCCTAAATAAAAATATACGTGTATTAATGGGCAGCTTTTTGCAAATACATATTTGTGCTACAAAGAAGAAATAGCCAATGCAATTCCCCTTAAAGAGTGTCCAAAGCACAAGGTTTCTTTTGAGTCATGGGTAGAAATTATATTGTAAACATAAAAAACAAAAAAAACAAATCACGGCGTCGCAACTGCGGCCAAAAGTGCTAAAATTCTTGGCAATATGTCCATTAGAGCATTTCAAGCAATATATGCTAAAATTTATTCGCAGGTTTTGCCCAGAAGATGCCGAAGTTGGTACGTTTAAGAACTATATTTTTTACGAAATATTTCTAAGGGGATGCAAATTAAATTTTATAATCAATGCGGGGATTTAAATGATTTGAACTAGTTTTATGATATATTTAGTAGTTTTTACTACTCACCAACCCTGATTTTTAATTAATTCATGCATTCTGGGGGAGAGTAGGTACCTTTATTTTGTTAAAGTGTCAAAAATTAAGTGAAAGTATCCGGACGAGAAGAGGTGGTTTTAGTGGGTTAAAGTCTCACGCTGACGGTGTTAAAGCTTTCGATGCTTTCCATTCTCTATAAAAAAAAAAACGTATATGAGCAATATTTGGGGCCGTCTGCTATGTATTCAGACCCAAAATTTTACCTAGGGTCCCAGTATTTTTTAAGATCTTTTCCGAAGTTCCAAACCTAAATAACTTTATTTGAAAATGAGCAACATTTATTTAAAATAACAGTCGAATCTTAAAAAATTGGATTTTTTACGCATGTGGTAACTTGAAAAAAAATATCAGCAAAATTGCAAAAAGAGGTAAAAAAATTTTTCAGTCAAAATTCGTATTGCATTTTAAAGAAAACTACAAGTGATGGAGTAGTCCTAATTCTACCAAAACTTCTCCACTTTATGCCCTTTCTAACGGTATGCATTGTTCAAAATTTCTTTTGGCACAACTTGAGTTATTTATAAAAAAATTGAACGAAAACAAGCGTTAGCGTAATGAACACGACAGATCGCGTTAGCGGCGGTAGGTGCACGGCTAGATAAAATTGATATATAAGTCTAGTTGTGTCAAAAGAAATTCTGATTATTGCATATCGTTAGGAAGGGCATAAAGTGAAGATGTTTTGGTAGAATTAGAGCTACTCCATCGCTTTTAGTTTTCTTTTAAATGCAATCCGAATTTTGACTTAACAAATTGTTTACCTCTTTTTGCAGTTTGGGGCTCATATTTTTTTTTGGTTATCATCTGCGTCAACAATTAAATCTACTTTAAAGCATGTTCACACTAGCGCAATTTACGGCTCATTCGTAATTTATGAGGAAATCATGTTGAAATCAAGTAGTTTCGCCTTGTAAAATCTGTCAATTAACTAAGTTAAATGAGATAATTTATCATAAATCAAGAAACAAATCGAGAAAAAATCGAAATGTCATCTATTTCAGCCACCACTGTTGAGTAAATTTATAAAAAAAAAAAATCCTATGAGTATGCAACCATTTTTTTTGTTAAAACAAGTACAAACCATACACTAGTACGTACATGCATTAATCAAATATCTATGGAAATCATGAAAGCAATTGTGATCGCACTTGATTTATGTGAAGTAATTTGATCGAAACTAAATAATTTACGCTGTAGTATGAACAAAGCTTTAGATACAAATCAGAAAAAAATTTGTCCACTCTTCTCATTTCTAAATAAATTTATATAGGTCTTGGAAATGACGAATTTCTATAAAATTAGAAAAAAAATTCTATAAAAAAATAATGGGGCCCTATGTAAAATTGTTGGGGCTGAATACATAACAGACGGTTTCAACTATCCTCCATTTACGTAGTTCAACCGTCTGCCAAACACCCTGTATATTGACTAATAACTGGTTAGTAATTGTCAAAGGTCGAGCTGGCAGGTAGAGCAGTAAGTCGACTGATTTGATAGCTTTTGAATCAACAATGAACGACATGTTTTCTTAACAATTTTATTAAAGAAAAAACACAAACTTGTATTTGGACAACCCTTTAAGTGCATATGTATGTATGTAGAGTTTTTAAAACACATACATAAACATACATACATATGTAGATGTAGAAGAATATATATATCATGTAAAAAGCTATTTATTTTTATTTGAATTCATTATCAAAACGTCCAGTGTTAGATTTGATTAATAAAAATAATTTCAACAAAAGTACAGTCAACTCTATATAGCATAGATAATTCTAAGTTCAGTGCTTTATTTTTAACAAAGAAGATTAAAATTAAATGTAGCATGCACCAAAACGAGCAAAAATCTATCAATAATATAAATTGTAAAAAAAGTCAAAGCAATACTTATTGGACACAACATTTAGAATTTATCGGTTATTCGTATACTCAAAGACCGATGCAAAGATCGACAGTTGTCTGCGTAGTATGCATTACCTACAGGGTTTATAATTTTTACTTTGCCTTTCAACAGCAAAATTACAAAACTTGCATTCTTAATAAAAAAATTATGTATGTATGTACTTTGGGATAGTCCAAAAATCTTTTTTTCCAGCCTCCCCCAGAACTGAAGAATACAAAAAATAAGGAGACACGTATTTTTTTTATTTTTAAATCGGTTAATATTTACCCGTGCAGTTGTGGCTTCGAAGTTTCCCATCTATTTTACATGGGGAAAATAAAATTTTTCATAGAATTGCTATAAAATCGTTAAAAATAAAAATTTTTTGATGGAATAAGAATATTTCCCTACAGAAATCTTCAAAATAAATCTTTTAACAACCGTTAATTTTATCACTTACATACACAAAAATTAGTTATTTGATGTGTTCGTAACCACATCACGAACGAACAGCTCAACGAATTTGTTTAATTTTTTTTTTACATACTACTCTATATTTTCTGTGGATTTTTGGTAAAAAAATTTGAATAATAGGGTTGCCAACTATTTTAAATTGACATGATTTAAGGGCTCAACAAAATATTTAAAATTCTACGCCAAAACTAAAAGCTTTTGAAGAGATTTAAACAATTTTTGGAACGGCGCTACCATCTTTCTAGCTTTGAGCTTATTTAATACCACAATATGGATATTCTTCAGTTTTGAGGGTGGCAGCAGGAAAATTCAAAAAAGTTGATTTTCCTATGTATTTTTGGATCACCCTATATTAAAGTACATATTTTTAAAACTGTCGAAATCTTTGCATCGCGTTGGTGCCACGATACATTACCAGACAATCCGCCGACATCCATCTTTTTCAAGTTCTTTGCTTCCAGGATGACTACAGTTAGCTTGCCGGCGGTTGGTACATAACGTAGTGAGAAGCAGATGTCGCCAAGCTTTTCCTGAATTAATTAAGGAATTGTTGTTTACGGTTAAAGAAAATAGAAATGAGTAAGAAGAGAAGGAAAGACAAAATAAAAACATTTATTCTTTGAGAATTATGTAAGAAATGTATTTTTTCACAAATAAAATATTAATATTACCTAAGTATACAACATACATATAAATACTCGGTTGGGTACATACATACATACATACACATCAATATAACTTTTATACGTTTAAATATTTAGTTATGTATATTTATAAGCATATATAGCAGCATATCGAGGGCTTATATACTTTACAAGCTATCTGCAATTTTCACAAAAACTACTTTCTGATGTTAGAACCCATCAGGGACTTAACAGCTAATTTTATCTTTGCAATTCAATAACAAATTCCTTTAACAAGCGATATACAAGGTCAGCATTATCATCATCGATGACAGTTAAGGCTTAGATGGATTTTTATATCAGAATCTAATTTTTCTAAAAATTGCAGAGAGTTTGTAACTATTGAATATAATGTTGAATACATACACACCCAAAAACACTAAATTACACACGTACTTAAATGTAGTTTCACAATTAATTGGGATTTCACTGTGCTAAGGCAATTAATTTAAACTAATTTGTTCACAACTAGATTTTCGCTTTACATCTGCGCACATACAGATATACATATGTAAATACCTAAAAGTTGGCCAAAAATATTTTTTGTCTCGAAATGGATCTACGGGTATTAATTATTGCAAAGATAATGCATTATCATTCATTTCGACAGATATCACAAATATGTAACATATAAAAATTGATATATGAGTGTGTGTGTGTCCTTTATAGACGTCCAAAGTGCTCAACCGATCTTTATGAAATTTTTACAGTAGCTTCAGGAGGCTTCCTGGGTAAACATAGGTTATACATGTATACTTATATCTCTGCAAATAGTTGGTGCACATTAAAGCTATTCGGATACATGTACCCTACAGATCAAGCTGTATATTATTTTGAAAAAATGGGCGGTGCAACGCCCCACACAAGAAGAAAGCCAAATTCGTTATATCTCCGCAACTATTTGGCGCAGATGTACAATATTTGATATACAGAAAAAGAGGTGAAGCCACCACGCCCCCATTCAAGAGGAAGCCACTGTTCATCATATCTTCCCAAGTATTTGACGCATATCGTCGATGATACTGATTTGGCACATACATGTGTCCTTAGATCAAGTTATACCTCATTTTGGAATAGTGGGCAGTGCCACTCATGCAAGAAAAAATCTTTTTCTCCTTTGGAGCCTATAAATAAGCATGCGTCAATCACTGTTGTTTCTTTCAAATACGTTTCTTTGCAATACGTTTTTTTGATTCCCATCTGGATTTAAATTGATGCTTTATCAATGATAGTTCATCTTTCCAAGATTTTCGGTGATGTTCATATTTAAAGAACTTATTAATCACAGTTTCTTCCAAATGGATTAACTTTTTATTAAAATTTGGTGCCTGTGAACATTCTAGTATATCATGTCTTTCCCAGATAAAAATTTGACCCCAGACATTTTTTGAAAGAAGCGTCAATGGTTTTTATTTAATTTTATCTCTCTTAAAACGCACAACCTTCTGAAAAAACATTATTATTAAAAACACATCCGCGATACTCCGTGAAAACTGTTTCATTGAGTATCTTACTCACATTTCCTACTTCAATTCAACATATGCAGCATAGAGAAGCTTAGAAGTGAAGTAAAGCTGTGAAATTGTGCTTAAAACACCTAAAGACACAAAATTCTTATGTTATTTTATTTATTACAGTAAATACTAAAATTTTAAGTTGATTTAACTGAAAATTGCTTAAAATGCAATTACATATATACCGGGTTTTGGTAAATCTATTACAAATATTTCCTATACAATTTCAAAGCACGTTATATCAATAAGTAGTGTAAGAACACACAGAAAGAAACATCGATAATTCTGTGGAACAATTTTAACGTTGTTGCTTAGGTTCTCAACCAAACTAACTTCAAACATTAGTATCCATGCGAGGTAATCAAGCCCCAAGAGGATTTCGTTCCACCTCATCACAATTTTTTTTACAGTGGGTGAAAGTTTCAAAACTTTGGTTAAAAACGGAAACAGAATTCCTGATTTCAGAGAACTATAGTAGAATTTAATGAGTTTTTCTTGTAGAACATTTTAACCCCTTAACTCTCATCTAAGTGGGTCCTCTTGACCCTCTTTCAAATAAGTTTCATAAAAGTTTATTAAAAAAGGCAGTTAGAGATTTAAAATGTTCTACGGAAATTTTAAGCAGGGAATTTTACTGGGGGTCACCAAAGGTAAAAGACTCCTACGGACTAGTGCGCAAGAAAGCTTAATAGGAGCTATGTTTACAAAGTTGGGATGGAGCCATTGCAGTGATCAAAGCAACACACGATTTTCCCGATTTGAACTTGCGTTTATTTTAAACATTTTATTGGTAATTACTCTGTCATTATTCAAGGGATTACCAAAGGTGAAAAAGAATAAGCGTAAATCGTGTCAGTTTGAGACTTTAATGAAAAATCATGATTTAATTTGAAATCATCGTCACTATCGCCATCTTCGTACTGCGCATGAAACATAACCTGGTGTTTTTTCCCTCTATACCTGTAAGCCAATCAGTAAATAAAAAATTTAATATTTCAATAAAAGCGAAATTGCTTGAATTCAAACGGCAAAGATGCCTAAGGATACAGCTCACCCTGCTCAGCTGATTCCGTAACAAGCTGCTTGCGAAAGTAGTCTAAATGAATATGCCTGCAGTAAATTTTGAGAGACATTTTAGCACTAAGTTTCTCAAACGCTTCCAACATCGTTTTAACAAAGCTTTCATAAGTGCACTAGCGATTTTTGCCAAGAAACCCATTCATGATTTCCCTGACTGCGAGCCATCCAATTAACTCGTTGCTCACGAGTACATCATCAAAGAAATCAGCCTTTATTAGCTTTCTGATATAAAGACAATACCAAGATTCGCCTGTAAAGGCGGCAGCAATTTTTGTTCTTCCGCGACTACTGGCTCCCGAACCACGTTTTGAACTCCGACATTTATTTAAGCTCGCATGTTTCACTTTTTCATTTTGTACTAGTTTTCATTGAACCTTGTGTTCCAGTCGCAGAGGAAACACATATTTTTTTTGTATCCACTTTGCATTCCACACAACATAGCGATAACTTTAAAATCACACAAAAATTTTCCACTGATGCTTTGAATAGTTAACTGAGTCCAAAATTGCCTGTAAAATTTCACATGCCTCTTTTGTTTCATAGAATATGCTATGGGTATGGATGGCTATGAGTTGGTTACGTGGAGTAGGACGGCTTTTAAACTTGTGGAGGAACTATCGATAAAAAGTCCCCACTCTTTAGACTTATGGCTGATATCCATCGTGGCCATAAGTGCCTCAACATCGGGACAATAATCATGTGTTTTTTTTTCATATTTACGATAAACATAATACTAATATAATAATAACAGATTGTCCCTTACACAATGGGTCTCATGCATAAAAAGTGAGCTTAAACTCAGACTCAATTTTTGTACTGATAAGGTGAGCTCAACCTCAAGAATTTCTACTGTAAATCGAGTCGGAGCTCAAGCTCACTTTTTATGCATGAGGCCCAATATGTTAGTGTCTGGTCGAGCTTCTCCTCCGATTTGTGACGTGCGCCTTGATGTTGTCACATAAAGGGGAGGGACCTACAGTTTAATGCCGACTCCGAACGGCGATTGTATTTTTATAAGAAGCTGTTTTTCATGGCAGAAATACACTCGGAGGCTTTGTAATTGCTTTTTATTTTTATTATTATTATTTTTTTTATGAGGTCGGAAGCTGGGCTTGAACCCAGGCCCTGCGGAATGGTAGTGGGCCCTTTTAATCACTACATCACAGCGACCGCCGTTTACGATAAACATCTTTTACAAATTAGATTAATTGCTGCGATATGCGGTCACTTTAGTGTCGGGCGCTAACAAATTTTGAGATTTTAAAAACGATGCAAGCATCTCCGACTTTTTTCTAGAGAGCTCAAGCTTGGCAAAAATCTAACCAAGCTTTTCTTTTGTTACCAGCATCGGTAAACGATATTGTTAATATTTTTTGGTAAGTCCACGCATTGTATTCACACATGCATAGCAGTTCAATGGATCATGCACAACAGTATCAATCCTGATCATGGGTACCCCAAACGGCATAGATTTCCGTTTACGATTTACCCATTGCAGCAAATAATCGTAGCAAGTTTTGAATAAGCATACCTTTCGGTACCCAAGGTACACCACCTACTACTTTTTGATCAAAATATTTTTCGTAGGCTAACATAAGCTGCTCACTAAAATATCCCTGTCTGCGATTGGATGGCTTGAAATGGCCACAAATGTAAAAAAATTATAAATATTATTTTTACACAACTCCATTTTCAAATTATCAAAAGGAAACGCAGTAAGAAGACTTTAACAAAAAAAATCAGTTTTTTAATACTCGAAACACACTTTTGCTTTCACAAAACTTGACACAATAAAGACCAATGAAAATATTGAAATTTATAATTGAATTTATAATTCAAATCAGAAAATTCACTGCAATGGCTCCATCCCAACTTTTTATACATAGCTCCCATTAAACTGTGTTGCGTACTTACCTTATCCCGTAGGAATTTTTCACTTTCGGTGACTCCCAGTAAAATTTCCTACTTAAAATTTCTGTAGACCATTTTAACTCCCGAACTGCCTTTTTAATGAACTTTTATGAAACTTATTTTAAAGAGGGTCAAAAAATTCTGCAAAAAAATTTCTCATTACACTTTATTATAGGTCTCTGAAGACAGGAATTATGTTTGGAGTCGATTTATGTATATATAATATTTCAAGTAAAATATTTGCGTTTTTGACTAAGATATTGAAACTTTAACCCACTGTAAAAAAATTGTGATGGGATGGAACTAAGTCCTCTTGGGATTTGACTATCACGCATGGATACTAACGTTTGAAGTTGGTTTGATTAAGATCCCAAAATGGTTGTTCCACTATGTAGTTCACGCGCACACCTAAAGCGAATCGTAACTTCCGACTGACGCCAACGGGCGGTGCGAGAATCGATGGAAAAACACTGGTCGCTTGACGCGTGATACCTTTAGCTATATAAATACGGTGACCATATGTCCTGTATTTTAGGGAACAGTCCTCTTTTTGGTCAACTGTCCTGGTAATTTATTTAGTTTATAGAGGACGCGAAATGTTCTGTATTTCTTTAATGTCCCGTATTTGTCCCATACTCAATGCTCAGTTTTTCTATTGACTTGCTTTTATCAGTTTGTTGGAATAGCATGGCCATTAACCCAGCTGGTTAACGCTCAATGACCACTATCGAAGATATTTTAGGTTTATACATGCCTCCCAAAGAATTTTAATAATTCAAGTTAAAATTCGATTTAATTTATCTTTTTGCAAGCAAAAAACTTATATAGGAAGTACTACAATATAGATTCTTGCTATGATACGTTTAAAAAAAGTTTTGTTTTAATTTTTGCGAAGTGAGACTGCTTTATATTTGATAAGCTTTGAATAATTTGAGTTAGGAAAATGTTGGAAAAAATTTTTTAGAGAAAAAATCAAATAAAAACCCACGTTTCTATAAATGGTCTTAAATCTAGAAAATAGTTCTTCCTAATATCATAGAATTTGTCTTGATAAGTTTTGATTTTGAAATTTTAGCAATAGTCATTATGAGCAATTTATGAAATTTAAAATGAAAAACGTACCACACATGCAATAGAATTGAATTGATATGACAAGTGATTTATACCAAATCCCCATTTCTAACAGATTGGCGAAATCGATCGCTTAAAATCAATCTCAAATTTGTACGTGCGCAGTAGAAATTTTAGGTCTAAGTAGATCATGTATGTAGATCGTGTTGAATGTTGAATGAAAGAATTATTGTCACTTATGTAAATGTAATGGAATTATTAATGAATTATGTACATCACTTCAATTCTATTGCATGCGCCCCACGTTTTTCATTTTAAACCTCATAATTTGTTTATAATAACTATTTCTAAAATTTTAAAACCAAGACTTATCAAAGACGGATTCTATGCTTTGGGGAAAAATTATTTTCTACTTTTTAGTACATTTATAGAAACGTGGTATATTAAAAAGTTTTTCTTATTTGGTTATTTTTTCTACTTTTAAGTCTTGTCTGCATGAAATTTTGCAATAGATAATCAAGTAAAGCAACGATATTCTTATCGTGTTTTTTTTGCAACCGACTTTTTATTTATTGTCTCTTACAACATACATACATACATATGTACGCATAAGTCCTGGAAAAGTACGCACAATTGTGCCCTTTCGACTCCAGTCGGCACTTTACGCACAATCGACTGATTTTTGGCACTATTTGACGAAAGCCGAAAATATGCACATCTATAATCTCTTAACAGCAAATGTTTTATTTGCAACTTAAAGAATACACTATTCAAAAAATTATACAGTTGGCAAAACACGTACAATACCGTAGTGAATGTAATAATATGTCTAATTGCATGTATGTATTTGTAAAGCGTAGGTCACTTATTTGTTTCTAAATTAATATATATATGTATGTAGTTAATGTAAAATTGAGTGATCATCAAAACACATACAAAGCGAAAAGCCCTATTGGTTTTGTTATTGTTCTATAAAATAGAATTGTTATACATACATGCTACAAAAAAGCTAACACATGGTTCATGAAATACAACCTGTACCGCTATTTAAGTGTGAAATAAGAAATGATCATATTTTAAAAACCCTCGGATGTCATCAAAGCTGGAAAATCAAGAATGAAGCGAAATCGGCTCCGAAAACAGAAAATCATGACCTGAGAGATGAATGTCACGCAAAAGTCCACGAGTCGCATTATTAAAAATTCGAGGCCTGGGGCTTGGGGCTTTCGAACGCCATACCCGCACACAAAAAAATAATCAAATGTCAAATTGACAAAACAGTATTAATATTATGTCCTCCTTTGGATTCCTTGATGGTGGTGTCTATCTATAGCTGACCGAAAATTACGTTTACATTACTTCTGAAGGATACACTCTAAAAAGTGCATGTAAAACTACTACTGAAAAGTGTTTATTTTTCAGCCAAAATATGTGTAAATATCATTCGCTTTGTTCCCTTATCCAACCTGGAAAAGGCAGAACAGACTCCGCGTTTTTTGTTACTGATGTTGTCAATGCCATCGGCATACGCCATGAATTGTACGCTCTTGTTATAAGTTGTCCCTGAGCGGTTCAGTTATATAGCTCATGATATCATCTCCAGCATCAAATTAAAGAAATCACACGACAGGGAGTCGCCCTGTCTGAAACCTCGTTTGGTAGCAAACGGCTCATATATATATGTGACCCGGCCTATGAAAAGGTGGCATATGACTCAAAAAAGAAATTGCGAGAAACAGCTGTTAAAGGTAAACAATGCATTTCGTCAGTTTCTTAGTAGTTTTTCTTTTGCATTATGAACAGTCATGCCCAAAAGGCAACCAAAAAAGGAAAAAGAGCATAAATGAGATAAGTTCGTGTGTGTATATAAAGAGCGATGTTTGATTCTGGATTTTCAATAAAATTCTGTTTTACTTTCATTTGTGCTCTTCTTTCTCTACATTTTTAGTACACTTCTAAGCAAGTTAGGACTTTCTAGTTTTCACCACGTGAAAGAGCGTCTCAATAACTATCGAAACCAAAAAAAAGTGGAAAAATTTTTTTTCAGTCATAAGCCACCTTTTCATAGGTTGGGTCACATATATTCAACTCCTTTTTGTGCTTTGCGGCTTTGAAACCGACAAATAGTTGGTGAGTGTCGATCCCCTTCTCGCGGGTCTTTTCCAATATTTGACGTATGGTTTATGATGGGTTTACCAGACCTAAAGCCACACTGATAAGGCCCAATGAGTTCGTTGACGGTGGGCTTCAGCCTTTCACACAATACATACGCTCGATGAGACCTTATACGCCGTATTACGGTAGTTGGCGCATCTAGCGGTGTTACCCTTTCCGTGGATTGGGCAGAACGCACTACAATTCCAGTCGAACGATAATTCCGTAACTGAAGGAAAATTGTTGAAAATTAGTGTGTGAAGTAAAGTTTCGGCATAAAATAAGACAATTATTATCAAATTATTATCAAATGCTGTATCTCAGTAGCCCCTTCGCCAATTCCCACCAAACTCGGTACGAACATTGCTTAGAGTTTAACTGAGAAATCTGTTGAGCATTTCTGAAATCGCGCAATAACCATGAACACCTCCCATACAACGGTATGTTACAGAAATACGAAACCTGCGATAAATCAGTACCTGCTGAAGCTAATTAACTCAAAATCGATTTTGTAATATACCTTTAGCAATAATTAAGACTATTATAGATCTTTGGAAAATGGCCGTGGCACCGCCCACTTATGACAGCTTTTAAATTTCACTTGAAACTTGCACTTAATCCTACTAAAAATTACTTGGTTATCAAATCGCATACCTAAAATTTTCTAAAATTTCTGAATAAGAAGTTTGAAATTTTTGGGGAAATTGGATAAATTTGTTGCGTTTTCATAATTTTTGTACAAAGTTTGAAATGTGGATTTATATGGTGCCTGTCATATAATAATTTGCTAGATTTTTATAAAAAAAGTTAAAAAATAACCGCCTTATTCATAAAAAATAAAATAGATTTAAAGTGCTCCACAAAGTGACATTTTCATACAAATTTTCGATTTATAAAGCAGTTAAAGTCTTCTTTATTTTTTATGAATTAAGGTGTAAATAAACAAAATAAATATAGCCAAAACTGATCAAAATAAGGCGTTTCTGTTATTTCTGCCGCCAGTATACTGATGCATGTCTCTGTTGTAAAAAGTTACATTGATTTACTTGATTTTTTATTTTAACATAAATTAATATGTATAAACCTACTACTTTCCGCGCATTCCGCTTAAATTGTACTAGAAAAAAATATATAAACTTCTTTCAACCACAATATACATTTGTTTAATTTTTAAGTTTCTTTTGCATCGATCTTTTTTTTTTTGACATATCTTAAGTTACTCTATCAGATATGCAAATACGTTACTAATTAAATAATTTTTACTTTTAATAAAAAACTATAATTAATACTCATATATTTTTTATTTATTATATGGTAGGAGAGCTTCTCCAACAACTAAGATGCAATTTTTTTCGAGTTAAGTTGTTGGAAAACAATGATAATCTAAATCCCGGGACTGATCCCGGGATTCGGGATTTATAATAAAGAGATCCCGAAAATCCCGGGATCGAAAAAATTGGCATCCCTTATTCATATATATGTATGTATGTTGTAAGAGACAATAAACAAAAAGTAAGTTCCATAAATTACAAGATCAAAATATAGTTGAATTACTTTATTATCCATTGCAAAATTTAATGCAGATAAGAAATAAAAGTAAAAAAAAATCAAATAAAAAATATTTTAATATACCACGTTTCTATAAATGGACAAAAAATTATAAAATAATTTTTCCTAAAATTACTTTATTATCCATTGCAAAATTTAATGCAGATAAGAAATAAAAGTAGAAAAAAATCAAATAAATAAATTTGTAGTATATTAAATGGACTAAAAAGTATAAAATAATTTTTCCTAAAATCATATATAAGTTTTGATTTTAAAATTTTTGCAATAGTCATAAACAATTTATGAGATTTAAAATGAAAAAACGTGGGGCGCATGCAATAGAATTGAAGTGATGCACAAAATGCATTAACAATTCCATTACGTTTGCATAATAGACAATAAGTCTTTCATTCAATATTCAAGCTAAATAATGCCCATTTAAATTTTATATGGTGTACCAAGACCTAAAATTTCTACTGCGCAAGTACAAATTTGAGATCGGTTTTTCATCAATTTGTAAAAAATCGGGATTTGGTATAAATCAATTTTCATATCAATTCAATAAGTCTTTCATTCAATATTCAAGCTAAATAATGCCCATTTAAATTTTATATGGTGTACCAAGACCTAAAATTTCTACTGCGCAAGTACAAATTTGTGATCGGTTTTTCATCAATTTGTAAAAAATCGGGATTTGGTATAAATCAATTTTCATATCAATTCTATTATATTGCATGCGTCCCACGTTTTTCATTTTAAATCCCATAAATTGTTTGTAATGACTATTGCCAACATATTAAAATCAAAACTTATCAAGAAAAATTCTGTGATATTAGGAAAAATTATTTTTTACTTTTTAGTCCATTTACAGAAAAGTTTTTTTACTGGATTTTTTGGTAATACCCTAGTTTAAGCATAATTGTTAAATATTCTGTTAGAAATGATTGTTTCATAGACGAAATAAATAAATAAATACACCCAGCTCAAAATTGGTAAAATTCCTGGCTAACAATTCGGTTGAAAAACTGTATTTCTCAAAGTCAAATAAATCTTCACTAAAAACATACAATATGTAACAATATTTCAAAACAATTAGACTGATGGAAATGTGTGTATAACTTTCATTTGACTTATAGTGAAATTAGTCAAGAACGCAGAATTTAAACTTAAACGCTGTATGTATACGAAGAAGTTTGTCGATTACTGGAGCCCGCTGCGAAACCGCAGATATCAGCTGACCTTTGTTGTTGTTACATATGTATAAACACAACAATTTTACAATTTTGGCACTCATTGTTATACACCTATATTTTTCATAAATTTATCTTTTCATCTACCATTTCTCATGCTATGAGTGATCGGGAATATATGCAACGAAATGTAAGCAATTAACATTTTCTATAACTAGCTATATTTTACAGCAATTTTTAATAATTTTAAACATTTTTCTAATCTGTTCTAATAATTTTATTTTACTAACTGGAAACTGACAAATTGGCAACCTTGGCATTGAGGGGGAACAGCTGACTCGGAAAAAATCTACTTGACGCAGATTTCTGCGCTACGTGCTACAACTACTGGTAAGATACATGTGTCGTGCCAGCTGACATGGGTTTACGTATTAGCGGATTCACATTCTTGACTTATTTCACTATTATTGTCGGTGTTTTGTATACATTTTGACGCAAGCCTCCACGATCATAACCCTGCGGTTCAGCATGGGTATGTTTCGCAAGGTGATTTCCGAAATTGGCTTTACTTAAATTGTTCAGAGTAAATTTGTACGTTTGCGAGTGCGCTTTAAGCATGACTATGATAGATAGGACAAAAGTGCATGTAAATTATGATAAGTGAAAATTACGTACATATGTATTAATTCAGAGCCACCATAAAAAGTTCTATTGCTAGAAATAAAATTGTATTGGCATTCAAAAACTAAAATCTATAGAGATGAAACATACACTTGCAAATATTTAAAAATAATAACTTCAGCAAATTGATACTTTTATGCCAATTTCATGTACATATGTATGTTTTTGTAATTAAAACATTTTATAATCATAAACTTTTTTTTTTGGTTTTTATATGTACGTATATAAATATTCTAGCGAAAGTGTGAGAGTTTAGCCTTTTCATAGAAAAAATAGGAGATGATTTTAGGTTTTTTCACTTACCTAAATTATTCAGTTTACACGTCTTTTTGTTGTAGTCAATGTACTATAATTTTATTTGTTATGATTTTGATTGCCAGGTGTACTTATGTACGACAAGTATTAATAAGTAAGTCTTCCATTGTTTTTAACTAAAACTTTATTAACACTAACAAAATCAAAATATGTTTGCATATATGAGTGTATGGTAGATTAAAAAAAAAATATTTACCTAATGTCAAGAGCTCATAAAAATCAAGTGGTAAAGAAAATTTGGAAATAAAATATTAAATGATGAAGTTTCAAATACCTATTGGGTGTGTTTTTGGTTGCTTCATGTCTGTGTCGAAGCTCTTTGTATTATGAAAATAAAAAATAATACATATGCATGTATAAAATAAAATAAATTAATGCTACTAAAGAAATTATATTAAAAATAGCAAAGAAGATTTAAGGATACTAAACGAATAATTTAGTCGCCACGGAACAGCAGTCCATACTGGACAAAGCCGTATTGGTTTACATCTAACCACAGATGATGCCGGGATGTGGAAAGTAAAAACCCGAAAGCTATTTCATCCAGGCATTAGATGAAGGGTGGTCACTATGAAAAAAAAACTGCATACTCAGAATTTTCAGATGGCCCTCAAAATCTGGACTTCTGACCAAATAAACCGGGTCTTCATAGGTTGGAGAATATATGTATATATTTTTTTTTCAACGAGAAGAAGGTGTTTGGCCGCTTACAATGGCGATTATTTGTCAGTACTGGCGACCAATTTACAATATTTGATTATAAAGGCCGTTTGCACCAGGTCTGGTTAACATAACCCTCAACCTGTGATTAGTTAATCTGAATTTGACAGTGTCGTTTTCAGAAAGTTCCAATATTAAGCAAAGAGTTCCGAATGTTGCTTCGTGAATACGCAAAATCTGTTCATCATCTGATTTTTGTCTACAATTCTTAGGCATGTTCTGTACGGATAAAAATCAGCAATTATGATTAGATATTAGTTGTAAATTAAGGAAAACAGAATTATTATATTATGATGAAATAATAATCAGTCCGGTCACTGAATCCATTGCTGGTTAAATTTTTGTGTACTCAATGAACCTCTTCAGATGAAAAATTAAGTTTTGTTTACCTTATCTATGATAGGGTACTCTGTTGGAAATTTTTTGCTACGTTTTTAATAATTATTTTGTTAGACAGTGTATATACATATGTTTGTAAATATATATGTACGTAAGTACCTCGGTTTAAACTGTGTTCGATTATCCTTCTAAAGAACTATAAGGGCCAGTTTTTCAGTGCTGGTATAACTCAGTTTAAACTAAGTTTAGTTAAACTCAGTTTAAACTACTGACCAGTTTTTCAGAGCGAGTTTAAAGCCGCTTCATAATTTAGATGTTTTGTAGGTCAACACTGTTTTTCTCTGTGCTAATGGGCACAAAAAGCGTTGCATATGTCAAGGCGACCGTATGAGCAATACAAGAATAAGACTAAACTGCTAAATTGCGCAACCCCTCCACAAAAAAATGTATTATACTATTACTATTTTATTATATTATTATTTTATTATATTAAAACCGCAAATAGACAACATAACAGCTGATAGCTTAAACTCGGTTTAACCCAGCCAGATTGGGCGTTTAAACTAATGGTGATTTCGTTTCTAACCAAAAATGTCGCCTTTCGATTGTCCCGTTCACTTTCCGTGTTCGATTGTAAAATAAAGGCAAACCGGTGAGAAAATTTTGTGTTCGTTTCTTAAAATGTCGCACTCTAGCAAGGCAAAAAAGGCACATTCTCTGCCCTTTGAAGCTTTGTCAGGGGAGAGTGTTGCCCTGAAAATCAGATGGTTGCTTAAAACGAAAATATTATGAAATTCGTGAGCT